>JAVFBW010134950.1:0-22387 GCA_034783835.1 Mopalia ciliata
GATATGAAACTGTAGTTGTGTAGTCAGAATTTAAAAGACATTAAAATAAAGTTTTCCTGTTTTTTAAAATAATTTCATTGCAATGTTAAAAAACCAACAACATAATACTGGCTAAAAGTACAGTTGTACCAAAAAAAAAACAAAAACAAATAATTAAAAAAATAAAAAAATAAAAATAATGCAGGTCATAAGACAATGTAAGTTTATTAAGAGAATTAACTTACTATTTTTTATTAAACATATGTTTGTTTAAAAAAAAAATGATCACTTCAATCTAAAATGTATTGCACAGGCTATTTTAGGTTGGACCTGCACTTTTATTCAACTTGTTTAAAGAAAAACCAGCCATCTAAAATTTTTCCAGTTCATATCCTAAAAAGATTGATTACTCTATATTTGAGAAATCTCTGTCCAACCTTTTCGGCTATGGTGTAGCACAACTGCCATTGATGGTCTGGAGTCCATGTTTGTCAATCTTAACACCAACCAAGGGGTTACATTATGTGGTCGTAAAATATCATCTGTTTTTAAGATCTAAATTTTAACCAAATAAACTGTGTGTTAAACTTAAATGATTTTTTATTAAATTGTGCTCTATTAAATAAATTCATGCAATTATTTTACACAACAGTTTTAGTAAACGTAATATACACAATGTTGGATTAAAATCCAAATAATAAAAATTACTTTGTTACTTTTATTTTGTGGTCTGCCAAATTACATGCAGAGTAAGATCCAATGAGGCATTTAAGAGTGTCCAAAATAATGTTTGTTATTGTACAAATGGTTACAACCTCAGCTTGTATGGCACATTTGTTTCATGTCTGAAGGATAACTGAAGATGTCATTTCAGTTGAGATCTGTAAAAGTAAAAAAAAGGTATTGTTGTTAATAACACAAAATAATAAATACAAGAAAGCAAACTTATTTATCCCCTCAAAAAGAGGAGATTAAAACTTTAATTTTATCAGCTGTAATACTCCAAGACTGATTCCACAAATTTATCCATATACCTGTACCAAAATGGAGAAGTCCCAGAGCCAGGGGTTGAAAGGTTTTAAATTTTTCACCTGTCCTAGGAGACAGGTAGTTTAGTCTTCTACCTGTGTCCTGTCAATTTCCAGCTGTCCTCCTTTTTTGTGTGTAAGGTAAACTAGGACCTAGTCACTTAGATGCAAATTAAGCATCATATCTATTATTTACCAAAATGAAAACATCAATGTTTGAAAAGTCACTCTGAAGACTCATGAAGCAAAGTATAGGTGAACACTATTTTTTATCAATAAAAAATTGATTTTATAAAAAAAAAATCTTTTTTAAAATAACGTGTCCCTGGAGACAGGTGAATTACCCTTTAGTTTAGTCTCCCTCTTCACAAAACCATTAAAACATAAAAAAGGTACATTTCATAATTCATTTTTTTTTTTAAATTTTGCTTGATGTTAATAATAAAATACACTTACAGCTTTGGTAATGAAATAATTCCTGTCATCAAATCCAGAAAAGGTATGACAAGATCCCCAATGCTCCGGCCAGAGTATGTCTGAAAAAAATAAAAATGGATCTGTGAGTTCTAGAGCAATAGGCTACTTTATAACATTCTCGATAACAAATGGTTTACTTTCATTGTATAATTTCGCATTTGTTCTATTTACAAAAATAATATGTATTAGTTATGAGTCACAAAACTAATGTTTACAGTTTTCTTTAAGCATGGTACCAAATACAGTTACCTTGTGACAATAAAGTAAAATATTTATTATTATATCCCTCAATCCCTGTAACTTCATAACCAGTCACAATGAACAGAGAAAAACCTATTACTTGTCATCATGCCATGTTATCAGTCACAGTTCTGTTTGTTATCATAATAGATTCAAAGTACATTTCTGTAATGCTAGATTGGTTTGTGAACAAAATGTGTTTCTAACTTCATGAATTAAAAGCTGTTTATCAAAGATACTCATTACTTGTTAGTGGTAGGCAAACTGTCATGTCCTTACCAGATTTGGCTTTCTGTGTTGTCCCCTTTTCCGCCTCCTACTAAAAGCTCTCTATGAAAGACTTTTATTTCTTTAAGATCTGCTCACATGAAGAATTTGTTTAGCCACAGAGAACAATGTTTCGTCTAGCTGAGCCAGGTCTTTGTAGGTTAATCTTTGAAACTCATTTAGGAGCTGAAACATACATATTGAATATATTTTAAACAAAACATAATCATCAGTTCTAGAAAATTCCCCACTTGGACCCCCCACCCCACCCAAGGAAGAGGTAGTAGGACCTGCTTAGCTACTATATAGGCCTATATTATAATCATAAAATACCTCATTTACATTTAAATCTTTTCTGAGCTTTAATCATAATCAACAAGTCTGATACAATTTTCATTCAATAATAATCAATATACCAGTTGACATTGTGCCCAGTCTTTCTAAAACAAACTATACAATTGTTTTGTGTGGCTTTATGCCCTACTTAGAGATTTATATAAACTTAGATGGTTAGACATTAATGTTACAAAGTCCTTGGATAGTATTTGACATGCTAAAATTTGTATTCAAATTCATCACATAATTTTCAGTTTCATTTAGATTGTTATACAAAACTGAGGTTTCCATCTCAGTTTCATTTCCAATGTGTGACCCATTATCGGTTTTGTGTGCCCACCAATGACAATGTGACCTCAAACCACAATTCAGCATAAAATCACTGTGTGTTTTAGAACAAATGTTTTCTATATTGAAGAAAAATTATTGTAGATTTTTAAGCAACCATCAAGCCAAAACCACAGGTCAGTGAAAAATTTGCTTGAAGACTATGCATGTACTGAATGTTATTAGGAAATGTAGTCTTAGGAAATTTTAGGTTTGCTACCTCTGACATAGAAGGCCTATTCTACTCTTTATTGTAAGGTCTACACCCCAATGAGAATTTACGTAGACCCTAAGCGCAATGCGCTCTATAAATGAACCCACGGGCCTGGTAGAACACCGATTTGATTACCCCATCCTAGGCGTAGGCTACTTGTCTACAACCCTATGTAAACAAAAGGAGATGTTCTTTACCCGCAAACTACACGAAAAATAAAATTAAATAACATGCTTTTTGCCTCTCTGTCTGGGGCAAAACGTAGTTCCGCGGAGGCAAAACGGCTGACAAGGACTTTTGACTCTCTGTGAAAAAAATAACTCTTAAGACTGAGCATGAAGTAAAACGCCGAATACCATTTATTTCTTTAAACTGATTTTGACTGTTACATTGTTTCGTACTTCAACAATGTTTGTCAACGACCTGGACTCGTTCAATCATCGGAGTCATCCAAATCTGAAAGTGTTAAAGATATCATCACCATAACTTCCTCTCGGTGATTTATGTTTTTAACTGTAAACAAACTTTTTGTCAAATAAATTATTCAAAAATATTCCCATTATATTGAATTATTAATTTACATCAAAATTAGAGATCAAAAATAAAGAGAGAAAGAAAGAAAGAAAGACAACAGAAAAAAATCCCACAAAATGATAAATCTAGCTGGGTGAATGGAATGGAAACCGTTAGGTTTAAGGCTAGAAGGTCCTATGAAGAAACTTTATAGAAGTCCTAGGTTTGGTTTGAAAGTTGGTAATTTTGGAGGAGGGGCTTGAGGGGAGGGGGTCTGGGAAGCACAACTGCGCTACACAGTGGTCTTTTTCGGCAAGCGGAAATGTTCAGTAGTTTAGAAGTTAGAACCTATAGTGCCAAACAAATCATAAAAACAAACATAGAAAGCCACACAAAAACCCTGTTCGGTAGTAAATGTGGTTTATCGAGCGACCAGCTATGTACTTCACTCAACAGTACTGTGTTAACGTGTAAAGGTTAATAATAAATGCGTGTTTCACAGGTCTACTATTTATTTGGATAGAATTTTAAAATCTTTCTCGATCACAGTATATTTATTACACGAAGCATGTCTCTTGCAAACATAACGAATTCAGAACAGCGTTCGCAACGCTTAGTGTAATAATTATTACAATATATATAAGCGTTTTTATTACATATGTGCCAAATACCATGTCCATCTCTCTGCAATAAGCCTGATCATAAAAAAGTGTACAGTGATGAGCCACGCGAGTTACCCAAAAGCAGTTTCAACATGCTCCCACCATCATTGACGAAGACATGTCGAGGCAAGTTCAAATCGATTCATTAACCGAGCCCAATCCCCCTATAAATACAGAACAAGATTATGAATTACCCAAAGCTTGTTGAAAGAATGTATATACAGAGGCGACCCTCTCTCTCGTCCCAGCCTCTCAGATTTTTCCGCCAATTGAGAGTTGAAACTTATTCATAAATTTATAAATTAATTTCTTGTAAATAGTTTTTTCCCCTCTAAAATAATAAATTGAGTATATTATCTACATACATGTATACCGGTAAAGAAAAAATAATAATACACATAAAATTATCTTTATGAGAATAAATAACTCATCTTTACACGCGGAATAAACAATACAGTTAATTTATTATTTATTTATTTACATTGGGACATCAATATGAAATGTGATTTTTAGCATTAAGATATACCGAATCAGTTAGAGCCGCGGTGACTTAAACTGGGGCCGTTATGGTTGGGGCCGTGTTTTGGTGTGGGTCGGTTATAACATGACGTATATTCATCTCAAATAAACCTGTGTGCCCCGGCTATGGGAGAACATCCTTTACTATCATGGCAGGAAACACCATTTAAAGCTCACATTGTGAATTTCCGTTTATTTCCTTAAAAACTATTAACTCCGTTATTTGTAGGGATTTGGCCGGGCACCTTCCTAAAGTTTCGTTTTTATGCTGTATTGGTTTGATTGTGGTTTATAACGCCGTACTAAGTGTTGTTTCACTCATATAAGGGCGCGGGTGAAATAAACCACACAACAACCCCCCAGGCAACAAAGCAAAGACGACCCATGACAAATACAGCCAATCGCATGCGTAATACAGACAGACCGTCTACATGCTGCCCCTCAGCTCTCAGACAGACCGGCTTCATGCTGCCCCTCAGCTCTCAGACAGACCGGCTTCATGCCCCCCCTCGGCTCCCAGACAGACCGTCTTCATGCTGCCCCTCAGCTCTCAGACAGACCGGTTTCATTGTGCCCCTTAGCTCTCAGACAGACTGGCTTCATGCTGCCCCTCAGCTCTCAGACAGACCGCCATCATTCCGCCCCTCAGCTCTCAGACAAACCGTCTTCATGTTGCCCCTAAGCTCTCAGACAGACCGGCTTCATGCTGCCCCTCAGCTCTCAGACAGACCGGCTTCATGCTGCCCCTCAGCTCTCAGACAGACCGGCTTCAACGCGGCCGCCCCTCAGAGCATTAAGTCAACATAAATCACTTCCCCACTCCTCTTCTAGAAAGTATGGAGTTATACATCTAAAGTTGTTTCATACATGTGAACAAACTAATCGTTGGTTGTTACAAAGGATTTTAAAATATTTATGGCACAGTCAGTCAACACAGTTGAAATCTACTTTTTGTTCAACGGTCCAATCATAAACATAGATATTGGTGATATGATACCCACATCAAGATATATTGTTTTTATGATACCCTGACCAAGATATATTGGATACATCATACCCTATCGAGATAAATTGGAGATATGATACCAAGACTAAGACATATTGGTGATAAGATACCCACATCAAGATCTATTGGTGATATGATACCCTAATCGAGATAAATTGAAGATATGATACCCAGACTAAGATATATTGGTGATAAGATACCCACATCAATATGTATTGTTGATATGATACCCTGACCAAGAAATATTGGCGATATGATACCCACATGAAGATGTATTGGAGATATAATTCCCTGACCAAGATCTTTTGGTGATATGATACCCACATCAAGATATGTTGGAGATATGATACCTTGATCAAGATCTATTGGATATATGATACCCTGATCGAGATATATTGGAGATATGATTTCCTGAACATGATATATTGGTGATATGATAGCCACATCAAAATCTATTGGTGATATGATACCCTGATCAAGATGTATTGGAGATATGATAGTCACATCAAAATCTATTATGATACCCTGGTCAAGATGTATTGGAGATATAATCCCCTGACCAAGATCTATTGGTGATATGATACCTTGACCAAGATATATTGGTGAAATGATACCCTGATCAAGATCTTTTGGTGATATGATACCCTGACCAAGATGTATTGATGAAATGATACCCTGATCAAGATATATATTGGTGACATGATGCCATGGCCAGATATATTTGTGAAATGATACCCGGATCAAGATTTTTTGGTACTATGATGCCATGACCGAGATCTATTGATGATATTATGTACTGACCGATTAAGATCTGTTGGTGATATGATACCCTGATATTGCCAGATAAAGACCTAGTGGTAATAAAAGATCATATGGAACTATATCGAGGTCCTATAGATTGTGATATGGATCTCGTCAAATCAGCAGATGCTGTTTATTTCTCCGATTTTTGTTCAATCCAAGTAATCACAACTGTGGTCTACTGAATTTTTCACTGAAGAGTATTGAACAGGAGGCTGGAGGGAGCTTCCTGTTGCCCTGGTGTGCCCCGAGTTAAAGAGGCATAGGAAGCAGATCAGTTTGTGGTGTCTCTGTATTACGTCATTGTATTTTCCTTTGGTTAGGGGATGGGTCATCTCCCCCATCGGACTGTCACGCCGTCATGGGAGTCAAATAACCGTGTCCGGCGTTAAACCCCCAATCAGACAAACAAACAACTGACCTATATTGGGAGATGTATTTAGCGTCCTTGTTCACGTTGACTTATTGAACGTCATATGATAAAAGCACTTGTTAAGGGCAATTAACTCGGCCTATACTGATTCGGTATACACACGCACACACAGTCACGGGCATACATATTGGCTAATTTAATTTGTGCTATTTATATCTCTGCTAGATGAAGGCTGCTATTTTTTGTGCTGTTTCTTGTGGCAATTATAGACATTTTCAATGTTGACCCTTTTAAGTTTATGTAAAACTTCCAATCAATTTGTGTAAAATGTAGTCCGAATTTTATCATCGTTCTGAACCCATTGAACTCCGAGTCCTTTTAAAAGCCGCTCATTACTAACAATACTTCTTCTCACAGGAGGATTATTGTCTTCTAAATATATAAAAACCTGGTAGTCGAGCGATAATCTGGGGATTTATAAACATATCAAGTTTATGTTTTCTATTATGATAAGAGAAAACCAAGTTTTCAAGAAAAATAATCCGATTCAAATTTAGACAAGTATCTGACGCTGAGCTTGTTTTCAAATAGATTTACTTTCAGGCTCGAACAGTGGGAGAGAAAACTACCTTTTGAAAGTTTTAACGGATCTTGAGTTGGGAATTCGATTCTCGTCCTTAAACACGGTTTCAGGTTACTGCCTGTTGGGAGAGCGGCGGAGTAATCCAATATGGGTGTCGGACCACAAAGCAGTTCCTAGAGTCCGTTGCTGATAATTCCGTTTCTTCAATTCACTCGCACGAACTGCTCTCATTTCAATTGCTTCTAATTGACTGGGAAATTAACCGACCATATCATCCTCACGGGTCAAGACAAATCTCTTCTCTTTTGAGGACGAAAATATGTGTTTGAAACTCCTCGACAATTTTGTATTTTGTTTAGCATTTTACTTCATCTTATTTTATCTTATATTCCACTCCTGTTTTATCTTATTGTCCACCCCTGCTTTCTTTTATACCCACATTATGGTTTTAATGTATACCCTGTTTCATCTTATACCGCACCCCTGCTCTAACCTTTGCCCTCACCACGGTATTATCGTATACCCCACCCCGGCTTATCTTATAACCCACTCCTGCTTTAGTTTATAGTCACACCACGGCTTTAACGTATACCCTACTACGGCTTTATCTTATATTCCACCACAGCTTTATCGTATACCCCACCCCTTCTTTATCTTTTGCCCCCACCTCCGGCTTTGTCTTATAGCCCACCCCAGCTTTAGTTTATACTCCAACCACGGCTTTAAAATATAGCGCACTACGGCTTTATCTTATATTCCACCCCTGTGTTATATAACACCTCACTCCTGTCCTATCATATTTAGAAATATATGCGTAAGCATTTAAAAAAAAATATATTTCGGTGACAGCTGAGTCAATGTTACAGAGTCATTTGATGCCATAGTTCGTCTCTTCATTTCCAGCCACGCTAAAGAGGTTATCTAAATCATTTTGGAAAGTGACAGTTTACAAAAGAGCATTTTGTTTTAAAAGTAACCAAAACATACCAGACTTTCAGTATGAAAATTGCAAGTTATTTGTTATATTAATTATTTCGTTCGGTTTACACTGCCATGCCTGCTATATCAATGCGGAATATGTAGGGGTTAATAAGAAGAGAGTTTATTATATAAACGAATCAATCGATTGATTTGCTATGCTGTAGTTTGCTTTATTTTTGGTTGTTATGTACAATACAGGGTTAAGATGTCAGCAACAAAGAAGACCTGTACTTGAAATGGTCACGATCAATGACTGCATCGGTGTTGTTGTTGTTGTTGTTGTTAAAATACACTCATAGAAGCGATAGGACAATACGGTAGTTACCTTAATGGTTCTAACCTATAAACAAAGGCGTAAAGCCCAAGAGAAAGAAGACAAACTTACAAATAGTCCGTAGGAAATAGTTTATTGAGTGCAGACCATTCATGCACTTAGCTGCTGGCTTTGATCAGACTGGATCTCTATCGTATATTGCTGCATGACATCGCAGAGTTTTGCATGTTCAGCCTCAGTGTCAATGCATTTCTCTGAACTTGTGCCTTGCATTGTCGCCGGAAGAAGACAAACAAATGTCTGAAAAAATTCCAGCTGAGTCGACCTTACAATGAACATGGTAGACCTAGTAAAGGGAACGGTTCGAATGAATGAATACTGCATAAATTATAGTGAAACTTATTTATTACGCATTCAAGTAAGAACTTGATTTGGTTTTACATATCCTAAGAAACAAACCAAAATTATGTAACGGAAAGATCATTCTTAAAACAGAAAAAAAAACACAAAAAAATAAAACCATTGCATCACGGATTTCTGGAATTGAATAGAGGTATAAACGACTTCCCCGAAATGTTATTGTGCAATTGGATTAACTAACATCCGAGGATGTTACACGCATGAGCATTACACAGCCAGTGTCCTCTCTCGCGGACCAACGTGCCATTAAAAGAAAACACAAAACGAACTTTATAACAATCATGGGACCGACCTAGACATGGAAACGTTAATTTGTATTCGCCATAGACGCTCTCGATAATGGCGTAGCGGGTCTGAGACATGATTCGAACTAGATTGGGAATGGTGGCACTTGTAGCGAAGGTCGAACATGTCTGTATGTTCTTTGAGGATATATTCAATGAAGAATGATTTTTAAGTCTTTTAGAAAGTGAAGATTAACAGTATTTTCGTTATTTTGGGATAACACTTTCTTAGTTTGAACAGATTCTAGTTCAGAGGTTGAAAATCGAACCCACGACCCTTAGAGATAGGCACCGAATCTGTCATAAAATATTATGTTCAAAAATATATTTGAATGGTATTTTTTGACAGTAGACCTGCCTCAGACGACACAAGTCTTTCTTGCTTTTTGACACACCCTTGCCAATTTTAGGCCTACCATACAAAGAAGCAGTCACTTAAAGGTTTCGTATTATAGGCCTGACGCATGACGAGGTATTTGTTATTACTCTAATTGCAGAATTATGATGATGTAAAAAAAAAAAAAACGTCTAAGTTCGGTTGTTAATTCGATTTGGGTTATTTTGTAGCCACCCATGTTTTAAAACTTCATTCGTTAAACAGCCCAGTACCCTTCTTGTGTTGCTGCCGACTAGTAATCCGTTAACATTTAAAATCGCACGTCTGATGGCAAGGAGGTGGTTTGTTCTATTAAGGCCTGACTTAGTCCTATTATACATAGAATCAGTAATTGGCATATTTCCCAACTCATTAGAGAGCTACCTGATACGGTTGCCTATCCAATTTATATCCCGGATAAAATTACAGCAAGGAACACAAAAGAGCGGTAAGAGAATCTCGCCGGGAACAAAGGGAGGTAATTGAATCAGGCCTATATTCGTGACGTCTAACATCACGGAGAAAATACCAAATAAAAATGAACTGTCACGTTAAAATATCTGATAGAAAAGGAAATAAATTGCCTTCTGTTTACTGAAGCAGCATCCAATTCATAGTCTGTATTTTAGCTATGGCCCTTTTGTAGTTGTTGTTAGAATAGTTGTTTATTTGTATGTGACTTCGCTGCCATTAGTAGTGTTTAACAACATATAGGTATGTGCTTATAGTCTAGGCCTTTTAAATTAATACATATTTCAGAAACTACGCACGAAATGTGTATAATTATTTAATTTTTAGTGGTAGTTTTTAGATAAATTACATTCTTCAGAAAAATTATGTTTTGCTTTACATTTGGAAATTAATTCTTCGTTTTCCTAAAAAAAACAGTTGCTCGCCTATAATTGATTGGTGTTTTACGCCGTGCTTACGGGAATTTCACTTATATATCGGCGGTGTATTACAACAATAATTGACAGTAGCACAACCATGATGTGAAGTATTTCCGAAATTTTAGAAAGTTAATTTTTCTGCTGGACTTAGGAAAGGCAGCATTGCTTTACTCATCGAACAAATTCCCTTTTGCAAGAGGACTACCGTCTATTATTATTTCACGAAAGGAAGATCGATACGTAATAAAAGTACAATAGATACAGTATATCCAGTTCACTTGGCCTGTATAAGAAAAAGCTAGAAATAATTATTGACATTTTCTGTTTCAATATCTTGCATGGTCCATTTTCACTGCATTTTTTGTTAAGCCTATATAGTTATGCAGCGACTACAAATTTGGCACGTGCACTCACAAATAGAATTTCGCTTCATTCTCTGACAAGATCCAAAAAAAAAAGCATTATGGGGAATTTTGGAAAATATTTTTATCTAATCAGCAGTGCCATACCGAGACGCAATTTAGCACCGGTCGATGAGTTTAGTTGATTTATCCGCCCTTTATCTTTATGTTTTGTCGTTAATCTTTGCTCTGTGTTGGTGAGACATGTGTATTTAACCACTGGCTAGACTCGCACAATGTCTTCCTGGTAGTATTCCCCAGTACATAATGAATGAATATTATCATAGTATCAAACACTTTAGACAAATATTTACCGGATTTTAGTGAATTTCATTTAGAATGTAAATTGGAAACGGTCAAATATTGACTAGTCTATTTTACATCTGACTTAGAGACGCACCTGTGTACAGAGCACTTATAAAGAACAATTGGTACACACAGATACGCAATGACTTTTTACACAGAGTCAACCTTTGCAGTCAGACTGACCCGACGGCTATGGCAACTTGAAGACAACGGGATCTTATTTGTGGCGGCGGAATTTATGCCCTGAATAACCTTCTTTGCTATACCATCTTTAAATCAATAGGCTAAGCGACAGACCGGGTTTTAGGGACTGTTTAAAGGAAACTATACTCCAAAGAGAAATGTTATTCCTTGCGTATAGAGAAATTTCATAATTTTCAGGGTGGTATAAAAAATGTAATGGCTGAGATTTTTTCTTTTAACTTTCGATCAAGAAATTCTCTTGGAATAAAACTACAGAAAAAAGAAACCAGTGTCATGTCCAGCACGGTAGTCGGTCAGTAGGAAATGTAAGAGGCCAAAGAATCCTACTACACTGTATTACTTTTATTTAGTTTATTTATTAGCTAAAATTCATGTATTTGTTATCGCTATCAAAAAGATTGTAACGCACATTGTTGTATTACACAATATAAGCTTCATAGCTTAAGGTGTAAGTGTCTTCCAAATAAAGATAACATATATAAAAAAAATGTATAAAATTATCTTAAATGATACTTTTGCTCATTCCGGGGAAAGTGATAACATCAAACAATTATATTTGTTCTCTATGTGGGTGACCCTTTGACTAATGACCGGCTTGGTGTGGAAACGTACGGGTTTCTTCTACGGGTATTTATTGGTACAATTCTGGTTCATTTCCCTCGAAATATAGCGGCTTAGTTGGTAAGTTAAGGTATTAAACTATACGATGCTGAAATCTTCATGATGAAAATATTGGGTTGGGCAAAATGTTCAGACCACAAACATCGATCTGAAGCAATAAACCGGAACCATATTTCACACGGCATTATTTTGCAAATAAACACGTATATAAATATTTTCCAGTGCCATAAATATTGAGTAGGAGTAAAGGGTTGGGCTGACGACCAGAACCTCCTCTTGTATCGTTCCCTGTCGGTTGTCAGTGGTCTTAGGGTCGAGTACTTGAGACCTGTATTACCGGCTTCTGTCTGTCTTCATTTCTGTAAATACACTTTGGGCTTTACTCCACCGGGAGTTTTGTCGATATAATTATGTAAATTAAAGACCTACTGATCTAAACGACACTTCTTTCTGTATCAAAGAGCAGGGATGATCCTAAGATGAAATATCCTAGAGTAATTGATATATCTTAATCACTCTTCCTTGGCGTTTTGTTTATTTAACCTGGGATATAGTATATACTGCTGTGTTAAATATGAATACTTGGAAACAGAACTGGTTCTGATGATGAAATATAACGGCCTTGATACACAGCTGAAATATTCTACAGTGTACTATTCACCAGACTTGTTACTTTGATTGGGGTTTAACGCCGTACATATTTGGTTTATTTGACTCATATGAATGTGGCCCCGTGAGGGAGCGGGTGGGCCATGGCCCTGCAGAATACTCCCTCGGCTTCCTCGGTTGATCGTAAGAGGCGAGAAAAGAGGTTGCTTTCCGTTGCCCTGGTGTTCGCAGAGCAAAAGGGTAACGGGAAGCAGATTTGTTTGTGATGTTCTGTATTTGTGTCCGTCGCCATATAAGTGAAATGCCCTTGAGTGCGACGTTAAACTCCAATCAAACAAACAAACAAACATATGGATGTGTGTCAGTAACGAGAATACCCTTGATCCCTCTCTTACTTTAACAGACCTTGGACAACGGGTAATCTCAAGGATTTGTTGACCCAGTGTGCTGGTGTCAATCAGGTGACTATACGGTTGGTTCGGAAAAAGACGAATTTGGTGAACTTATTGAGTATTACTGGAGAAAAACCAAACAGGGTTTAGTTTGTTTCTACGGATCTTCAGTGGATGGCGCTGTAAGAGACTCCCATCTGCTCTGAGTTACAATACATGTAACATGTAAACAACAATGGAAGAACCAAATTGTCTGAATATTTCGTCTTTATATCCTCATCGATTATGTTGATTGTTTTAATATCACAGCGTTAAACAGTGGTAACAACGGTACGATTATTCGTGTAATATTTTTGATTATCATTTTGTGATGTAATTATGTGTGTTTGTTTGACTAATAGTCTGGCTTCTTTTATAATTCCTTGATATTTTTATACATCGACGATGGCAAAATAAAGCCGAAATATGCAGTGGAAATGAGTATTTCAGATGTTACCACTTGCGTTCAATGTTAAAATTATCAGTAGAACTAATATATACCATGTACATGCTTTTGTTTTTCATGATGTATAAGTTAAACACCAATGAAATATAATGGAACTCTTTTTGGGGCATTCCGTGATAATCACCATGGTATTGCGTATATGATGAAGATAGGGATTTTCAGAAACATAATCTTTTTTTACAATTACGTATTAACTAATTTTCGTCGCTCTTTAATATGTGAGTTTATTTAAATTCACTCCATACTGGAATAATTAAGGTTGAATATTATTTGACCATTTGCACGGTTTACTAAAGCACAAGTTTAAACACATTTCAGCTTCTACCAGTTAAACGCTCCAAATCAATCCATTCCCTATAATGCTTTGGTAAGAGTTAGTACAGCCAAAATACATCATTAAAATATGTTGAGTCTGTACACGTTACACAAATTCTTTTAAAGTAGGCTTAGTCTTGGGGAAAGATAATCAGTTAATGTAATTTTCTTGACTCGCCACGTGGGAAAATTTGACACCGGAAATAAGTTACAGAATCCAGCCCGATGGAATTCTTGTCTAACTCTAATCATATTATGGAAGAACAGTCCGGACAAAAGAAAAGGGTAACATCGCTTGGGGGCGACTTCGTGACAACAGAACAGTCATTATGTGTACGCACGTGGCTCGCAAACAAACTAGAACGGCAAACAAAATTCATGTAACCGGTTTCGTCAGACTGTTTTCTCGCTCTAATCCACGGAGTTTTCTTGACGAGTTGTCCGTGCTGTTGCCTCGGGGATCTGGTTGTTTGGGTGGGCCATTGAATACTCTCATTTTACTTCCTTTGACCTAGAACAATATCTGGCCATCGCTCAAAGATAAACCAAAGACAAAAATGAGCAGCCATAGTATCGATTGTTGACAGATTATGCGGAATATGCAATACGCCAAAGTTTCCCTCCAAGTTTCTCGGCCTGATCCCCCCTCAGAGGCAAATTTTTGTTCACCCATGACAGACTTACAGACTAAAGGTATCCTTGATACTACCTCCGCCCAGCCTAGCATCAGTGACTGCTTGATTCCCGCTGGACTATTACTAAACCTGCAGTTCTAGATTTTATTCGTCCCCCAGGATTCTATTACTGCTGCTGAACTTTATTAGTACTGGAATGTAGGACTTCGGCTTTAATTACAGTAAGCAACCGTACGCAACAGTAAGCAAACTTACACCAGGCCTATGTAAACGTACGCAACCCTATGCTTGTTATACGCAATCGTACGGGTAAGTACGTCAATTACATACGCAGTAGGTACGTGGTGGCTATGCACAGAGTACGTAACCATACTCCATCGTACGCCAGCCTATATATACATAACCTATACACATGCACTACGCCAAAGACAAATTTATTCCATGAATACGCAGCCTTATTTTGGCGTGGTCGGTACGTCACACTACGCAACTATGCAGATCCGGTGTGAACGGGGCTTTAGCCAGCACTGAGCTAGATTGGTGTGCAATGCACTGAAGCGACTTCTGCTGAACAGTCGACATTTGACTCCTTTAATGCCCGGCACCAAATATAAAAAAATGTGGATCGGCAAATGAACGAAAAACAACCCCCACACACGAAAAAACAAAAACAAAAAAAGAAGGAGGGCTTATTAGAAATGTTAATTTAATTTTAAAATAGGTGCCGATGACGAGGAAAGGAAATGTCGTAACACTAGCACTCTAAAGGCGGGGAGAATCTATCGTGAATACTAGTGTGAGAAAAAGAGGAGGTTTCGAGTAGATCAGATAATCTATACGTCTCTCAATCTCTAACTCATTAATCCGGAAGACACTCTCAACAATTCTTTAACGGTTCCGCCATCTTGTATTTAACAAAGCCGCGTGACGTGGCGAACATTATTACTATCTAGCCTACTGTTGAATGCCGACACACCCTTTTAAGGAGTTAATCCCTCTTTGAAGGTTTAAAGGCGTTAAACAATAATGTTTCACAGTTAAACATTTCTCTCTTGTCAAATGAACCGTAATAATGGTGATTGCTTATCCGCCTAAATTGCCCTGTGGTAATACCCGTTATACAATCTGATACCAAAACATGCCACCTCGTTCCCACGACTTGCCACATTTTACTGGACTAGGCTTACCTACTAACTTACATTGCGTTGTGTGCTAAGCTCATCCGGATTAATGCGACGTGTTACCATTTTTTTCCGTTCACCGAACAAGTTGCGTCATTCGAATCATTTCGGGTTTTTTTTACGCTTTATTTAATCCTATAATATCATCATAACATTTAACTTACCTAATAATTCAGATTTAAATTAATTTTGAACTGACGTATATTCATTACATGTTGCTTATTTACTTTTCCCAATCATACCGGTATGTACTGAGAAGCTTTGCTCCCATTTGGTATAAACTGTTTTCACCATCGCTTGTTAAACTATCTAAAGAAAACTTGATGTATGTATAGAAGAATGTTTATCTGTGACATATCACAGCCTTATAGTCTTAGAGCTAATGCTGATATACACGAGAAAAGAATGAAGCTATGTATACGGGTAAATATGATATTTACTGTTAAAAAATATATTGTTTAAAACATATTGTTCAAATATATATTTGTGTTCCTTGGGGATTGTGTATGACAAGATACGAGTCATGCATAATATTCCATTCACGTGCATGGCTTATGCATTTAAACTACCGGTACCGATGTAGGGTAAGCAGTATTTTTGTTTTACATGGCGTCAGATCATTCTGCGAACTGTTACATTTAAATGTGCATGCTTACAGTAAAAATGTTGCATTTGAGTAACAGTCAGGTGTAGTAATCTGATTGTAGTACATTCTGATATCCTCAATAATTCCTGTCAAATGAAGCGTTGGCAGTATTTTCGTTATTTGAGATAACACTAAGAAAGTGTTATCTCAAATAACGAAAATACTTGAGTTTGAACAAATTCTAGTTAAGAAAAAAAAAACCTAGAATCTGTTCAAACTAAAAGAGTGTTATCCAAATTAACTAAAATATTGTTAATCTTCAATTTTTAAAAAGACACAAAAACTATATAAATGCTACATTGCATAAATGCACAATTATATGTAACTATTATACATGTATATTACAAAAGTAGTGTAATTCATATCACAGGGAACTTCATGTTTACTGGACGTCCCGAAACTGTCTTTTGTCCTCATCTGGAGTCCTGTATATGGGTCAAGAGTTCGTAATAAAAATAACACTTCTTAGGGTACTTGTATAATAACTCTTGTATTGTCAATATTGTCAGTAGCCACGCATCACCCGTAATCTTCCAGTGTTTGCAAATTCAAATAATCCAGCTGAACCGAAGCAGTTAATTTACGATGGAACGTTTCAATGTTAAATGTTTTAGAATGAAGAAAGAGTGGCGGTATACACGAATTACGAGGGCTACGTTTATACGTGGTATATAAACTTAAGCCGTGCAAAAATAAATGCAACAACAGTTATATACTTCGTAAACGTTAACTGATAATGACCCATCCAGGTGCACTATTGGCTTGATTATCATTAATTCTATGCAAAACACCACGTGACGTTAAAGATAACACTTTGACTGACTGTCGTTAAATGACAAGTAACGCGAGAAAATATGAGAAAAACCAATCGTACACCTAACTCGATCGACCCCGGATTTCCACCCAAGTAAAGGGGACACAATATTAGATATATGTTTATCTCGGTGGAGTGAAGATTATTTTTTTCTTTCCATATATTCAAAATATATATGGATGGCATCGTCTGTTAATTCTATAAACACTGCCTTGGTTATCGTTAATATTCAGCCAGAAATCCACCGAAACTAATTGAAGTGAGTTTTTCCTGGTTACCGCAGCAGATAACGCACATGAAAATACGATCGGACAGATTTATTCCTTTCATTTTATTTATCAGGAAAATGTAACCAACAAGTAAACTGTAGAGTAACTGAGAATCGGGACAGAAAGACATAGAACAAAATGTAAGAATTATCTGATCTCAATGTAAGCCTCATATCCCAATAAATAAGCAGAGAATACGGGTCGTTTGTATTTGTATGTTCAAAATACCAAGTCACCCCAGTTACGCGATCTATACAATGGTTATTCTGTCAACCTGACTGGGAAAGATTGTTTGTTTGTTTGTTTGTTTGTTTGTTTAATTGGTGTTTAACGTCGTACTCAAGGGTATTTCACTTATATGACGACGGGCACAAATACGGAACATCACAAACAAATCTGCTTCCCGTTACCCTTTAGCTCTGCGAACACCAGGGCAACAGAAAGCAAACCTCTCTTCTCGCCTCGTACGATCGACCGAGGAAGTATAGCGAGTATTCTGCAGGGCCATGGCCCACCTGCCCCCTCACGGGCTGAATTTTTTGTTTAAACCAACAGAGAAAAATAGGAATTATAAATAAGGGGCCTTTTTTGAAAATTATTTTACGTTTTTCTTTATAAATGCCATTATAAAAAAATAATTGAACCATAATATGACAATATAATCTTAAAAGTGCTCCCCTTTCTAAATATATATAATGTTAATATAATCATCTTTTGGAAACACCCGCACCCGAGTCCTTAATGTATGTAAAAATGTATTTATTCAGAGATAAAACAAGCCCCATGGGGCTTTATTCTCGCCAGATTGAAGATAACATTACTTGTTTTACTTCTACTGTTAATACCAATAATAATTGTGTTTATTTTATCATTCTGTACTTCGATATTACATTTCTGGCGAATAAATAAAATAAAATATAAAACTAGCATTCGTAACACAATAAATTCGTGACATTTGAACGTTACAGATGGTCCTCTGATGTCAGAACGATCAGTACACGTGGTCGTATTAATGACAATAGATAAATTTATGTGACGTGATATAAAACGACCCCTTTTTAGCCTATAATTTAGTGTTTCTTTGAGCATATTCAAGTCGATCACAAAGTATTAGAGACAAATGGAATAGTAGCGCTAGATGAACACTCCCCACTGACTGTAAAGATTAGCCTGTTTAATTTTGATTGGCCGAATACACAACAAACATAAGGCTAACTGGGAAAGGCATAACGAGGAGTCGGCTTGATCCCAAGTGAACGCTTGGCATGTGCATTGGGGGCCTATTAACCCGATCCGCACGTTATTACAAATTATTACCCGCCTTCACCAAGGACAAAGTGTAAGTTGTATGCCGCACGGCTTCCAACAGACAAACAATCACAGCTTGAACCTCTAAACGTAATATACCGTATTAATTTATTTGATAACCTAAATAGTCATCTGCTCGCTGCAGCTGTCAGAAAAGATGATATGACCGAATGAACTATGTTGCAACCCATTTAGAAGTACTTTACACTAATCTTGTTCCACTTAGCAATGCGCCAATTAATATTTACCTTTCAGTCACCTATCTCGATAACGATTAGCAGAAGTCTATTAACATTTAGAGGTTCAAGCTGTGATTATTTGCCTGCTAAAGGCCGTGCGGCCTACGGCCTGTACTTTGTCCTTGTTTGAAACGAGTAATAAGTGGTCATAAAAGTGAGCTTGAAGCTGATAATAACGTGCAGATCGGATGCCTATTGTTCTGGTATTGAGGGCTTAAGCTGTTATATCAAGAAAAGCAAAAATAAAATGTTCTGCTTTGTCCTTGTTTGAAACGAGTAATAACTTGTAATAAAAGTGAGCTCGAAGCTCATAATAACGTGCAGATCGGGTGCCTATTGTTCCGATATTGAGGGCTTAAGCTCTACTATCAAGAAAAGCACAAATAAAATGTCCTTCGCGCTGTAATATTTTTAAAAAAATTTCAAACAGCACATCAACTAAATAAATAAAGGTTTTGACTCAAAGCAGTCGGCTAAATGTGTATTCTAATTAATCACCTGGCCTTTTCGTAAGCCTATTCAATATTTAAAAGAACCCAATGCGATCTAGTCAACCGTGCCTCAAGTTGTATTTTATAATTTTATAAGACTTGTCAATGTTATGCAGACAAAGAAACCCACTGTGATCGATTAACTTAAAAATTCCTGAAAACAATGAGGCAGCGTGTTCTAGTTTAGGGACTATTCGTTTAGCCTTACTAATTTATTTAGTCTTTCCGTCAGTGCACTTGGATAAATAAACAAAGAAAAAAGCACTCTTTTTTCTGTTAACATTTATTCATTTTGCAATATTATGAGAATAATAATTGGATTTTCACCACAGTCACATATATGTAGGCAATATTCTGAGTATGCAAGCTTTTTTAAAAAAATATACATAAACATGGTACAGATTTACTTGTAGAATACAACTGTGGCCGAGGTTATCAAAAAAAACTTGAACATACTCAAGTCCTAGTCTGTGCTCAAACACTTTGGATCACGCCGTTGTACAGCTCTTCTGTCAATAAGGTAAAACTGCTCTACGCTGATTTTGTCCGCTGTTTCGAGGCGATTTTGTTTTGTCACAGACAAAATGTTTAACCACTATAAACGCCTTTTTTCAAAATCGAATCGAACAAGGTACATCAAAAGTCATTTGCAGCCATATAATTATTAAAACAGCTATGCAGTCCCGTTGAGTAAGATCTTGAACATGGTCCAAAGCTTGCTCAGGACTTGTGCTCAGAAACAGAAAGCGTTTTCAATTTTTTTATAACCTCGCTTTTTGAACACAGACTCAGGAGTCGACGGAATATCATCTTGAGCATACTCAACCTCGGTGACCAGGTGACCTTTAACAATCTTATAAGCGAATATTTATATATTTCATTTGTTCTGCCATGGCCGCATACCTCGCCCCGCTAAGTATTTACACAATTTTGTTTTTGGTTCCGATCTCAATCCGTTGTCGTGACGTGTGTTTAAAAATTAGAGACCCCAGAGTTTTCTATTCCTTATAAACGTGTCTTTGTGCATTGGTTTCTCTTCTATGTGGATAAAATCATTTCGACGCGTCATTCAGTGATTGTGTGGGTTCTCACCCTGGTCAGTCCAAGAATAAAAAACAGTTCTCATTAGATTTGATCCAAACCGTCGCTGTCCTAACTCCGTGGAAGAGGGTGTACACGTCTGGTTATGAGACTTACATCAGCAGCAATTGACACAGGGACATTCGGTAGAGTGTCGTAAACTGTTAATCGTCGTTTGAAAAATTAAAACTGCATAAATACATCGGGTTTGGTATGCATGCAATAATGCAGTACAGCGACAGAAAAATGTATTCATTATCAAAGTTAATAACAAATTTATGAAATGAAATACACTAGGCTAACCACAAACACTTGTCTTTTGCTGTAATAATATTGTCAGCAATATTTCGACATTTTTCCAATGCCTCGTTTAAAGATTTGCCGGATGTATAGCACAGCGCCATCTGGTGACCCCATTCACTTGAATGGGAAATAGCTGTGTCTTCGTCTACTTTCAACTCGATTTCTTCTATGTTTCTGGCTGCTTCAAAATCTATGAAATCTGTAGCTTTTCCGGTGCCGTTCACACAAATGTAACCAAGACTGGCAAAGACACCTTGCTTTGTAACAGGAGTCTCTGGGATCATACCAGAGGCCATTTGCAATAATGCAAAAATATTGTCCCCTTTCGGTCCACATAATGAAACATATGATTTGTACATCATTCGCAATGAGCGGCCATTGACTTCTGCCATTCTAACTTTGCCATCGTCAGAAACGAAAGCTTCGAGTGCAGCAAATTGATTATTGTAACCATTTCGAGTAAGACCTTCAGCCACGAAATGGAATGCTTCAAGAATACCTTCTCTAGCCGCCTTGGTTATGTCAACGGGAGTTACAAGACTTTTAATAACGCTTGGATGACTTTCCCAAAACAGAAACTCATGTAGATTCCAAGTTATTATTTTCCCTCCAGTTAACAGGCCATCGACACAAAGCAATCGAGTCGATATGTTGTCAACAAAGGGTTGCAAGACCCAGGAATTCTGTTTACAATTTGCCATTGTCGTTTCATCAAGGAAACGTGACAAAAAGTCGTATATTCCTCCGTCCAATTTCTTTATTTCACTTTGGTTGCATTTTATAAAGTCGTTCAGCTCCTCCAGATTTTTTACTTTTTTTATCATGTTGGAATTAGTACCCAGGGACGGTTTGACAAACAACGGGAACTGACCTAATTTTGCGTTGGTTAACTCCTCCGGATATACCTTGGAACCGGGTTTCACTTCCAAATACGGCAAAATGTACTTTTCCGGTGAAATATTGTAGGTTTCGCCTTTGTGGATGCACATGAATTCCGACTGTAAGGAAGGTGCACGAATATGTGGAAACTCTATAGCCAGCGCTGCGTGGACGACAGCGCCACGATCGTGAGTCGGAACAACCAATGGCGGATGCTTGAACGACTTGATCAGGGTTGAAACATGATCAAATATACTTGAATAAGTGGGCTGTTCAACGTCATCATCAGCTACTAGTGTGATGGAGTAGTTACCATATCTTTCGAAATTCTTCTCGAGAAACTTTCTTGTCGGATCTTTTGTAAAACTGTTTGGCAGCAAAATTATAGCGGGCACTTCGTGTGGAGGCTGTCTTTTCGTGGCAGCCATTTTGTGTTGAAAAGGTAGGATAACGTCTGACATATAATAGGTAGGTGTGCTCGAAACGTGAAGCTTTCCGATACAAGTTAAAGGTGTAATATTTGCTTATGTACCATGTGACCTACATACTTTTAACTGAATGTGTCCTCAATGATAATCATTGTTTATATGTCTTCGTGTTCTATATTGGCAGCTATTGACTTTCCCGCTATATTAAACG
>JAVFBW010134951.1:0-13420 GCA_034783835.1 Mopalia ciliata
AAAAAGAAACGCAACATTAATTTTTTTTATCCAAATAAGAATTTTCAACATCATTTTAAATACAGAAATAAGCATCACATTACATTGATATTAAGCTAACCAGTTGTTCAGATTTCGAAGTTCATGACAATGTCAAAATTCCAGTCCATAGCTCTCAGATGTCGTCAGTGCAAAGTCAATAGCTGTTGTGCCCACCATTAACCTGTAACACAGCACGGACATAGACATAATCAATAATCAATCGACGAATAAGGTTTGGTGGAATTCTCCTCCATTCTTGCTCAAGAGCCTGCTGCAGTTCTTGCAGATTTTGCGCTCTGGATATCGACTGCGCAGGTGTATATCCAAATCATCCCGCAAATGTTCTATTGTGTTCAAATCTGGTGATTTTGAAGTTCAGAGCAACGCTGTTACGTTTTGGTTATTTAGAAACTCAACTGTAGCACGAGCTGTGTGCGGAGGAGCGTTGTCGTGCTGAAAAACTTTTCTACAGAGGTCCATTATGGGCAGCATGTGTGGTGTCAAAACCTCATCTCTGTATCGAGGGGCATTAAGGTTGTCAGAGATGTGCATCAGTTGAGTTTTTCGGGCGCAGGATATGGCACCCCACATCATCACACTTCCTTCAGCCGAAATTGTCGACCTCAAGGAGGCAGTTCCTTGCGAACCTCTCATTCCGACGTCTGTAGACACGTGTACGACCATCTCTTCTCTGCAGCTTGCATATGGATTCGTCGCTAAACCAGACTCGCCTCCAGTTTCGCAGGTTACAGTCCCTTAATCTGTCCCCACGTCGATGCTGTTGTCTCGGTACTATGACAATGTAAGTACGTATGGCACATAAGCCATTTTGACGGAGACGGTTTCTGACTGTGTGTGCCGATATTCTCAGGAGACCTGGGACATTTGATGCGGTTTCTGTTGCTGATATGGTCCGGTTTTCAGATGAAGTAACCGGATGTAGTGATATTGGGCTGCTGTTATGACCCTACGTCGACCAGAACGTTGACGGTTAACTGTTGAACCGGATATCTGGCACGGCTGGAAGAGCCTGGCAATCGGACTCAAGTGAACATGATAAAGTCTAGCGACTGCATTCTGTAATTCACCGACCATTAGGCAACCATTGACGGGTGGCTGCGTCTAGTCTTGGCATATCGTAACAGGTTGGAGAAATAATTTAACAACTGAATTCAATTGAACGGATATGTGTCTTTTATACCCATTAAACTCGATAAAGCCGAAGTCCCAGCCCGCCGTACTTACAAGTGGGAATCCGTATGTGGTGAGTACCGCCTTCGTACGGATGTTGCACTTTTAGTGCACGATGAACGTGCGCTGCGTTCGAGGTGCGGTAAGTCCACGGATTCACCCCAGTATGACCTCCCAAAAAAAACATACAGACTAAAAATACGCACGGTGGGTTGTAACCGGATTCACCCCCAGTACGGGTGACGCGTGTGCCCTCTACACTCCGTGAGTTTGGCGGCGTACTTAGCACGTGCGTGATGCGCACCTGATAAGTGCGTGGTTCGTGCCTACTCATCACTTCCCCAGTAATGAGCACGCAGAACTCATGTGAACCGTACAGAGTAAGCACATGCTCCGCGCTTACAACGAACGTTGTGCATACTGATTTCTGCACTATATATAAAATCCAAGCCGAGTACCAATATTTCGTCTGCAAAATGCCCAAGAAAACACAGAAGGCGTCAGCTTCATCGGCAGCTTCAAAGCCCAGTCTCTGCAATGGAATGGGCGGCATTTTGACGCAGCAGCAGCTGGGACTTCTGGAGAACCACGGAAGGACGTTCTATATATAAAAATCGTACGCTGTAAGCACGTTGTAAAGACGCACAACTCACTTACCCCATGCACAAAGTACATGCACGCACCGCTCACGACCAGGCGTGGCGTGTCGGCCACGTACTTACACCTTGCGCAATATAATACAGATTGACCTCATGGCTGTGTAAAATCCTCGTTAAATAAATAAAAAAATTTAACTATAATTAAAATTAAAATTCATTCAAAACAAATCAACTTTGGTGTAGCCGTTGGTGTAGCATAAGGAAATAATAAAGGCTTACTTACATTGAATAACCCAGCTGCCGGCAAACAACTTGAGCTTCTGCCTGACCGAAATCATCGTCACAGACAGTTCCCCAGACACCTCCGATGTTGACCTCTAACCTCCCTTTATCTGTGTCACCTCCCACAAGACGAACCTGGTAATCGGGTTCTGACGAACAAAAAATTACCAAAACATAAATATATATAAAAATCTGGTAAACGTCACAAAATGTGATTTGCGATAATTCACCTAATACGGGTACAACAATTACTTTCTAGATCAAACATCACAGGAGGAACCAAAATATAGAAACTTTCTCGTACAATTACGAGCAAGCACAGCATGTAGGCGATAGCCAAGTTGAACTGAACAAGACCAGCATATCCTATTTCAAACCAAGAAACGACACGGGGTACAGTCGATACACATCAGGTATATAAGTGAAACACCTTATATAACTCCTTCAATCGCAGGGGTGGTTTTTTTCTAGATTTCCTTCCGCTTTTCAACCGAAATGAGACAATCCGTTGTCATATAGGTGAGTACGACGTTAAACCCTAATCAAACAAAGAAAATAAGTTCTCAATTGAAACAACTTCTTTGAGATCTTTAGGTGAAGGTAAAACAGTGAATAATTTTCAAAGACAAAAGAAATAATTACTTTACAAATCTGAAAATCACCTTCGTTAAACAAATTTGAAATTAAATTTTGATTTGATCGATCCCAGTGGATTTTTTTCTATCCCGCCTTAAGATTAATCGAGGACGAGCGTATAAAAAATAAGATGCAGTTTACTAGATCGCTTGGGCTCTTGCCATAGTACAAATTAATTGTTTCTAAGGGATTTGTCTACACATCTTAAGAAATTGTTTTGGTTAACACTCTGGTGTAAGGCATGTAATAATACTCGGTTAGTGGAGAACGGTACCCATCATGTTCATATGTACAGCTGATGGTATTACACAGAAACTGATCTAGATTTTGCTATATTGGTCTCTGTGGTTATGTAGCTATCCCTCTATTGTAAACGGTATTTCGACAGATTTAAAAAATGTATTCAATTTTGTTTTTGTTTAATTCTGTAATTGCTTGTACTATTTCCTCTTTAATTTTCAAATCGTTTGTACTGTCTAAGTTTCTTTCCAGTTCGGAAAGAGTCTCATTAAATTCATTCACGCTTTTCATCTTTCTTTTTGCTTAAATGTCAAATATGAAATAGCTTTCCCTGGCATCTTAACCAGCATGCCGTTGGATAGCAATTGGTCGCTCGTCTCTGTCCCTTTGCGTCTCCTCTATACTGCGTTGCTTTTTCTGTTATTGTGCCTTTCACTAGAGTTCCATATTTCTTGTCTCTGAATAATGAATTATTAAATTTCCAAAAACCTTTCCTTAAATATATATATTATATTTAATAGCTATTTTAAATTAAGATTGATGGGATTGCGTGGCATTAGAAAAAAGACAAGGCTAGGTGCTTTAAATGTGTGGGCTGCCCTCATTATATCGCCAGATAGACTGAAGTCTCTCTAAAATCAGGCAGTCTGTTCAAAATCCTTTCTCTGCAATTTTGGTGTATGAAATTGACATAATAATATTTATCTATTCAGAATTTGCTCTAAGTTCCAGTAAATAATTTCGTCATCGAACTGCCAATCAGAAAATAGAGATTGCACGTCCTCAAAATTCATCTGATAATCATCATTATGGGCAGTAATACAAACTAGAGAGAATGTTAATTTGGGTTTCAATTTCCAGAAATTATTAGTTACCTTTGACAAGTTTTGGTTTAAAAGTTTAATTGTTAAACATTATAACGACTCCCCTAGAATTCGATTTGTGATTTGTGATAGATAATAACCATACTGTACATCCATTAAGTATATATTTGCTTGACCACACTTATGATAAAATATACATCTTGTAGTCGGTGAATAGAAGCGTTATTTCTCTAAATGTTCAAATAAAACAATAAATATTTTTCAAAGATAATATATTTTTTATAAACCTTCACTAGAAATATTTTCCGTTTTACTTACTGTCAGTACAAATAATTCCTGCAGCCCCTCTGCAGATACTAGGTTGTGTTGAAGAAGCCGATGTGTTGAATGAACAGTTATCGAACCTGTCTGTACCGCTGTTGCAAGCAACATCAGCCGAAATACCTGGTGAGTTTCCAGAAAGAAAGTGGCCAGGCGGGAAGATTCGAACATTTTTACTGAAAACAGAAGTGATAACATTTTTTGAATCAATCAATTTAAGATCGCATTATGTACAAGTTTGACCTGAAACTTAACATTCTGTCCATCGACCAATGTTACAGCTCTCACAAGAATACGTCGCTGGATACACTGGCAAAAACACCTACCCCAAAAAGAAGACAATAGGATGAATGCAGCGAATTGTAAACTGGCTTATCTCACTGATCACTTATCTTATAAGGGTCTATAGCGACTGCTATAACGTTTCTCTACATGAGTTTTACGTCGTACTTCCACTATACAAGGTATCTAACAGGATATAAGTCTACTGGAATTAAAAGATCATTACCTTGGATATCCCATTTGCTGACAAGCCAGTTCTGCCGCTTTCTGAATAATAGTCCCACATAATGGTCTAAATATTCCCCCCAATTGAATCTCCAGTCTCCCACTTGTCCCATTGTTATTATGTGATCCATCTTGTAGACGCAAAGTGTAATCGCCTGACATTGGACCTGTGGTAGCAAAACATAAACCGAAAAAAGCTGAAAAACATTTTTCCTGGAGGACATCCTGTAGCTCACAATTCAACCAAATGAGATACCCTTGCAACCAATTAGAGTGAAATATTCTTTAAAACTCTCATTTGTTAACTGCCTTATCTGATTGAACTAAACCAAGTTTATATCTCCGAACACTACGAATTTACTGTAGCAACTATTCTTATCATATCAGTGATTAATCTTATCTCTTCTGTAGAAGCGTTTCATAATTTTTCTGTTAAAAAAAGCAATTCACATCAGTACAAAAACGTCTATTCTGTTAATTTGTCGATGTTCAGGAATAATTATCAATATACTTACATTCTACCACCGCATAGTCAATACGAGAGCAGGTATTAACTATCCAAGGACCGTGTCGGCAATCCCAAAAACGTGATTCATTTCCTAAACACCGTACATCATCCAGCCATATTTTTGAAGGTGGCCCATGTAAAGCAGTTGTTAAAATTTTGGCTGGCTCTCTGGATAAATGGTCAAAAGAAAATCTTTAACTTAAACTAATAAGCTATTATTCAAGCCTTTATGATGGTACAGTTGTTATCAGCTAAAAAACAGAAAAGAGTCTCGAAACGTTGGAAATTGCAGATAATTTTAACTTTAAAATAAGGTCCCATATTGTCAACATAGCCGTGATGGTGGCGCTTTTAAATAACGTCAACCATTTAGGCATTGCGACATCACCATGAAGGCCTCGAATCTTGATCGTTTCGACATCAGAGGACAACGTGCCACAATCTCTTTAAGACAATTAGGTGGACATAAATCGTTATTAAATTATAAATGAGTTTTCCAGGCGATTCTTTCAAGGATATTGCTGATGTGTATAGTTTTAGAGGTTCTGCCACTACGCGAGTCCTTGTAAAATATGGCTGGGTTTCTCTTTACCAAGTCAGTCACATCATAGCACGTGGTAGATCTATATTCTCTTACTTCATCGACGATACAGCTGGTTAAAGAAGTAGGAATGCTGTGTATTGTCATTTGAGAATAATAGCCAGAGACAGCCAATTCTTCTGATATTTGAGCTTGGTGCTTCTTGGGCGCCAGTTATATTCTCTTGTATGTGAGCACGATCGCTTGTCTGTACTTATCATAATATTCATTGAGAGATTCCAGTCCAGACGGATATGCATTTGATAACATACCGAACCCAAGCATTCTTTCTTGAAGTCAATGATTTAAAATCATAGTTTCGATCGATGATCAATTCTATCTGGTCTGTTCAAAAACAATTCCAAAGCCAGAGAAAATGTAATTTACACTCACTCTGTGAACCCCAACTGTCGACAAACAAGATCTGCAGCCCTCAAATCAAATCCATCGCCACAAACAGAACCTGTTTCACGACCAACCTTTATCTGTACTCTTCCACGTCGCTCGTCCAACCCACCGTATAGCTTCAATTCTGGTTCTGAAGAGCCTATAAGTTACAAGGACATGTATTGTTAGTCTGTTATACCGAAGGCTAGCTATCGTGTCACACATACTGTCATTAGCTGCCTAGTCTCAGATGAGTTTAAATATCACGTTTTCATGTCTCAGAAAGGTTTGCAAGTCACGGTACGTCTCATATCATTTTTCTTATGAAGAGGTATTGTTGTTCGATTTGGGTTGAAAGTTTTGTCAAGCTATCTCAGTATGTCTAGGTCGAGACCAGCACTATGCATTGAACCACTTGTTTGCGAGTATGGGCGTATGTGCCAATTGAAATCCAGCTTAAGAAACTAGATGTGAACACGATTAACAGCCTTATGTCGCATGGTCTCTTTATAAGAGTCTATATGCATATACAAGAGCTCGGATGATGTGTATTTCTTATTTATCAGCATTGTGTACAGTGGTTGTCGATACCTCAATTTTTGGCAATCTAGCATAAAATGTAAATCACAGTACAAGGGATAATGATTGAAAATATGTTACCCTTTCTTCCCTGTGGAATTGTTTCTTCCAAACGAATATGAGTTCTTACGTCTTAGGGTTTATTTGATTGGGATTTAACGCAGAACGTTAAATAAGATAATTCCGCACTACGGCGCCGTGCCAGTCAATGCAAGGGTCGAATACTCCTCCATGAGGGCATTGGGAACATACAAAGACAACGCAGAACAACCACAAAATGCATCAACATGGCACCAGAAACAAATCATTGATGCGTTACCTCTAAGGTTTAAGATCACAAAGGCCAGGCCACAGAAACGTCAGAAACTCGAGTGCGATTTGATATCCGAGGGAGACATTGGAAAGAAAATTTGTCAATTTCTCAACAGTTAAGTGCGGCTGTTTAATTTAATTTAATTTAATTCTTTAGTTATTTAACGAGGATGAGCCCCGGCCATCGGCCACTAGGGCTTCTCCTCAACAAACATAACAATAGTAAACATAGTAATAAATACAGACAGGAACGTATGAGTAAATATAAAGGTTCACTAAACCATATATAGTTTGAAAGATTCAAATGTCAATTTATTTGTTTTACAATTAGGATCCATGTTGGTTTTCTGTTTTCGTTATGTTATATTATAAATATTGTAAATATTGTGTCCAGAATTTGCACTGGCGCAGAACCCGACACTGGGCTATATATTACATGTAATATATGAGGACTTATAATTACAACTGATGTTATTAATATTTCAATAATATTAATATTAATTTTTATATTAATAATATTATAAATCCCTGTTCTTTAATGCTTTTGAAGCCAAATAGAATGATAAAACCATTCTTAACTTAATGTCTTTGTTTTGAGTCCTGTATTTGTCGTAGTTTCTTGTCAGTGAGATAGTGTGGCGACACTTCGGCATATGAATGAAACAAGTTCAAGGTTAAACCGGAATCAAACAAATAATATTAATCCCAATCATATAGAAGTATTTAATATCCTTTAGACATCATCATTTAAGCCGTGGCCCTTACCCGCTGTACTTGCAAGTGCGTGCTGTTTGCTTGCAAAAACATGGGCAAAATTTGGGGATCCATACGTGGTGAGTACCGCATCAGTACGGACTTGGGAGCACGCAGACAAGCCGGAGCACTATTAGTGCATGAGGAACTTTCGCTGCGTTCGAGATGCGGTTCGAGATGCGGTTGGGCTACGGATTCACCTCTAGTACCGCCTCCCAAAAAACGTATGGTGGGTTGTGACCGGGGCTTTATGGAAAATAGTAAACTATTACAATTCAAAAAGACGTCTTCGCTATGGAAGCAGTCGCTTTGTCCTATTTTCCTGTGGCGGCATGCAATGAGATGAGGCTCGTCTCCAATACACTCCAAGTCATCCAACCATATACGAGCTGTGGTCGGTGTGTGCGAACCGGTATATATACTCCCAGGTAATCTGAAAAAAACACATAATCATAATCAGTCGGTATTATTATCTTGTTTACTATTATAACATGCACACTGTGAAATAGTCAAAACTATCAGAGAAATAAACACCATGTCAGTCAAATATTGATATTTGTGGTATCGATATTGTGGAAATATGACTCATGATATTTTCTGCATATTCAAAGCTGACAGCAAACCAGCAGTCAGTATTATATGAAAGACAGATGCGGCCACTCTCATCTCGTGTTTTGAGTTTTACCTCTAAACGCCTGGCAAAAGATTACGAGATTGCGCGATAACCATTGACTCTCGCAATTTTACGCACATCTTCGTGTCTCTTTTCTCCAATACGAAACTTCAAACAAGGCACGAGAATGCAAGATTGAACGGCGAAACGACGAGAATCTTATTCGAAATGATTTCGTATTCGCGTGTTCTCGTTTCGCATTTGAGAGTTCTCGTGTCGCTCATGTTTTCCTAGCAAGAGGGACGAGGTTATATGAGAGATTGTAGCCTCGTGTCTGGCGTCTGTCGTCCATTGCCTTGCGCATGACCGGAACTATTCAAAGTTTTCAATCTTGTATTTCTGTCACTTCCATACTTAGTATTTTCTGAGATTCAGAGTTACCACACACGGATACAAACATTTATACATTCATGCCACTCTAATGATAACGAAAACTCGAGAATTAAGTATAACTGTCGCATTCTCGTGCCTCCTACCTCGTGTTAGGTAGACCAGCTTGCATGACACCAGATATACGAGAACGCGAGAATCAAGTCAATGTCGCGTTCTCGTGCTTCACCCCTCCTACTTCGTGTTAGGCAGATCAGCTATAGCAAGACCCTAGAGACATGAGAACGCGAGAATCAATTAAATACAACGTTCCCGTGCCTCGTACTTCGTGTTAGGACGACCAGCTTACACAACACTGGAGACACGAGAACGTGATAATCAAGTGAATGTCACGTTTTCGTGCCTCGTACTTCGTGTTAGGCAGACCAGCTAGCACGAGACTAGAGATTACGAGAACGCAAGAATCAAGCCGCCAATGCCGCATTCTCGTGCCTCATACTTCGAGTACAAAGCGAGATTTGTAATAAGATTCTCGCTTTTTCACCGTTTATTCTCGCGACCTCGTTCATCGTCTGGAGCTGCTTACTCGATGCACGAGACACGAGATTGTAAATAAACTCGGAAGAATTAACGACTATCTCGTGATCTCTCAATATATTGTCTCTGGTTTCCTGTTTAAACTTAAAACAAGACATTACGAGATGTGGGTGGCCGTATCTGTCGTTCATACTTCCCAAGACACAATCATTAATTTAAAAAAGCACTCTACGATCACTGTCGAACAAAGATGTTGAGTAATCTGAAGTTCCTCGGCTCGTTGTCCTGACCCGTTTTTCTTTTGTTGATCATGCTTTGAAAATCCAGAAGCGACTAGCTTCTTCAATGAGCTATATATGTTGCAACATGTTAATTATAAAACTTAATTCTCCTTGCAACATGTGCTTCATTAACACTGTGATCCCTGTGCACTTCATCGCGTCTCCAGGCAACATGGAGACATTTCACTGCGCACTTTCGTGTTTAACCTTTTAAAAGAAATTGTGATAGTCCGTTTTATTTTAAGAATCAAAAATATGTTGTTTATGATGTTATTTTTTATCCTAAAGAAAATTAAAAAGCGACACTACTAATACTGTGTGAAATACTGACCTTGTTTTCATCGCATTCATCTCATGGTGATAATTTGGTCACTTTAATACCATTGATCCAATTGTTTCAAACAAACCGTTTTTTTCTCAATTCGATTAACTTTTTTTACAACTCTATACTTCAATATAAAATAAACAGAAAAACGATGAATGCTTCATCTCGTGTGATGCATCACGCTGGATGAATATTTCAAGTTGTGTCAAAACACTCGATGAAATTCATCGTATCCATCAACAAACCGCAGATATCTTCTATCTATGTACCCATTAAGAGGGCAAACTTAATACACCAAATAATACAGGACACAGGAGTTCAAGTTTGTATTCATTCTTCTTTTCTTTTCTCTAGGTTCAGATATTTGGGAATACGGTCTTCGTCCATTCCTACCAAATATAAAGTCTTGGTTTTATTATTACGTCTTATGATATTCCTTCTAGAATACCCGGTACCTTCGATCTAACCTGTGATAAATATAACTTACTTTGTAAAACCTAACTGTCGACAGACGACAGACGCTTCTTCTATGCCAAAACCATCATCACAAACAGTTCCCCACACTCCATTAATATTGATTTCAAGTTTTCCAGAGCTTTTATTTTCTCCACCTGTGAGTTTTACTCGATATTCGCCGATGCTTATACCTAAATTAAATTTAGACAGATATATTCACTATTTCAACGATTTTTATGTACATATTCAAGAGCAATGGAATCGATAATTGGTATATAACAATAACACATATAATATAATCGGTTTTAGTTATTCATTAAAAAACAATTGTGAAAATAATCTATCTGGTAAGAGTTAAAAGATGACTCCGAAACACCAGGTTGTTATTGGAGGGTTCTTGAAATGGCAACTTAATTCTGAATTCAGACAGCGCAACTTTGCATACATTAGAACCATTTTTATTCAGTTTTGTTTATTCATACACAATGGGAGTCTGGGTAAGGGAGGTATTTTTATCCTTGCAAAGCAGTCCTCTGACGTCAGAACGTTCATAACGTCGGGCAGGGGAGCTTTTACATGACGTCAAACGCATTTTTGCATTGTGACGTTACTATAAAAAGTTCACCAATCTCAGCTGGTTTGACGTCAGAGGACCGCTTGCAACTCCCCTTTTTGATATTACGAGACCTACATTGTTTCGATATTCTATCTATGATAAAAGTTTTTTATCTATTATTGGAGAAAAAAAGAGACCTATATTTTATATTGTGTTCATTCCGATGAAATCGGTGTTGTGCCAAAGTTCCAATCTGCTTTTTCTGGAAAAATATATGGAAAATGCTGTGCCGTCTTTTTATGTTAGGGAGAAAATGGTTTCAGTACAGCTAAGAAAGCAGCTGTGCACCTTACCAATTAGCATAATACAATAGTATAGGTCAAAGAGGAATATATAGCACAATACCAAATATTCCACTTATTGATTTCTTTTAAAATTACTGCGTCAATAGTGGATTCAATATAAATTTGTTCACAAGCTATAGGTACATACATAAAGATTGAATGTGTGTGAAAGGGAACTTACAGGCGATGGCTACGTCCTCTGAGTGCTCACAATTGGAGTAACCACCCTGAGTGTGAAAGCAGCTTTCCAAAGACTCCTCTGAACCGTCACAGTTTACATCACCCAACCATATGGTAGTGTTAAAATATGCACGCGAGTACAACTGATTTGTCACCACCTGGGCATTTTGTCTGGTGAATGATAATGAACAAAAAGATTGGGTTAGTCCTGTAAGACCTACGTTTTTACTTATCATTTGTAGCTTACAGCCCCATTGATAGGAGCATGTGCTCTATTCCCACTTTGATTTCAACAAGGTGCTCTCTGTTTTAATATTATTAAATACAATTACAAGCATTAAAGCATCACTTATTACAAAGACAAAGACATGCATGTAGAAGCGGTGGGGCTTGCGTAGGGAAAAGATAAAGGCTTACTAACGTTGAGTAGCCCAGCTTCCGGCAAACAACTTGAGCTGCTGATGCACCGAAACCATGGCGACAGACAGTTCCCCAGACACCTCCAATGTTGACCTCTAGCCTCCCATCACCAGTGTCACCTCCCACCAGGCGAACCTGGTAATCGGCTTCTGATGAACAAAAAAATCACCAATACAGGAATTACCAAATCTGTATGATATCCCAACATGTGAGTTGCGATATTTCACCTGATTACGAGTACAAAATATACTTTCTAGCTCAAACATCCCACAAGGAGATATGTGGAACACTCTCTCTTCGCGCTCTGACGAAACACAGTATGCTGTTAATCTGAACGAGAAGATACTAAATTTTAAGCCACAAAATATTTACGAGTCCATATCACAACAGTTACATGGGTTAGTCGCATAATGTGGCTTTTGTAATCGCGAGGGTTTTTTATTAGGCTTCCTTTCGGTTGTTCTCAACAATCCAAAAGGAAGAGTGTGCAGCTGATAATCGAAGATACATCGATTTCATTTAAAGTAAAGTAGTACACAACTACGATCAAAAATATATGTATATCTGACAGAGTTATTCTTGGTTTGTTACCAACCTGGCTTTAAGAGTTGCCGTTTAAAAGATAAAAACATAATTGGACATTATGATGATGTTTCGGATTGAACACAAACAAAAATGCAAACCACATGCGTTTGCACTTGAAAAAACTATCACTGACACTAATAAAATTTGAATATTCCACAAAAAACTTACACATAAATTGTACCCAATATTTAGTTGATATAATTGATGTTTTATTTGATCAAAAAACAAAATCAATACATCTTCATTAGCAACAATAAGTGTAAAGCATTTGTATAGCTAAGAATGAAATTTTGACTGGTGTTTGTTTGTTTGTTTGTTTGTTTGTTTGTTTGTTTGTTTGATTGGTATCTAACATGTTTCTTTGTTTCATTGGTTGATATCTAACAGTAACCACTTACTTATCTGACCACGGATATCTCCTCTTCCAGCTGTGCACTACATGATATGGTGGAATACAGAACGGAAACCTCGAAGAAATCACCTCAAAATAGCAGAATTCACTATGGTAACCTACCCTACACCTACATAGGTTGACTATGTATAAAAACATATGGCCTACGCAAGTGCAACACATCAAAAGAGGATGATCAGTTAAGACCTGAGATTACAATATACCTATATTATAATCCCAGATTTCACTCTCTAATATTTCGATATAGCTGCTTTCGAAATTAAAAAATTAAACCTAAACGACTATTTTTAATTCTGTAGTTAATATTATTATAACACGAAAAAAGTTGAATTTCGGTTAAAAGATCTTATGTTGGACTAGAAAAACCTTGGATTCGAGAATAAAAAAATGGCAGCCGATGGAAGGAAGACAGGACAAGCGATTAACTTTTGATGTCTCAAACCACTATTAAAGGCAGTTTTTCATTTACCCCTTTGTCAAATATGCAAATCCTTTAAAGTTTGTTTTGTTTGTTTGTTTGTTTGATTGGTGTTTAACGTCATACTCAAGGGTATTTCACTTATATGACGACGGACACAAAT
>JAVFBW010134962.1:0-13419 GCA_034783835.1 Mopalia ciliata
TGAACATTGTATTGGTCGCGGAAATCAGGCTGTGATTCCTTTGAGTCTAAGAAAAGACGTACTCAACCTAGCACACGACGGCCACATGGGTATAGTAAAAACAAAACAACGCCTTCGTAATTGTGCATACTGGCCAGGCGCTGATAAAGATATAGAACAATTTGTTTCCCAGTGTTATTCACGTTCACTTAGTGATAAATCTGTTAAATATACTACTGCTCCTCTAAAACCCAGACAACCTTCTAACGGGCCCTGGGAAGATATTGCTATTGACATTCAAGGACCATTTACTTCTGCACCATATGGCATGACATATCTCATTAATTTGATAGATTATTACTCTAAATGGCCAGAATCATGTATGACTGACAACTTGACATCCTCCAAAATTATCTCTTTTCTGAACTCTAGATTTGAAATCTGGGGAATTCCTAAATCTATAACTACGGATAATGGACCTCAATTTGTCAGCCATGAATTTATTTCCTTTCTTGCTAACAATGGGATTCATCACATACGTACTCCTAATTATCATCCCATAGCTAACGGTGCTATTGAATGCCTGAATGGTACAATTAAGAATTTGTTACAAACCAATGTAAAACATGGTAAAACATGGGAAAAATCCCTTAAAGATGTCTTATATGTAACAAGATCTACACCGCATGCTTCAACATCTTGCTCGCCTTTCTTCCTTATGACAGGGAGAGAGATGAGAACAAAATTAAGTATGCTTAAACCTGAACTGTCAAATGCTGTTCAACACCCAATTGTGAATACCAAATTAAAGAGAACATCCAATGACATGAAATCATGATATGATAAAAGTCATAACGTTTCGGAACACAACTTCAAAGCAAATGATGCTGTAAGAATTCACTTGGTGTCCAAGCATGGTAAAAATAAATTAAGTTGCAAATATTCAGACCCAATATTGATACCTAAAATATCTGGTGATATTGTTACAGTCCGTGACGGAAAACGATGGCACGTCAATCATCTCCTTAAATGGTTGCAACCAGTCAAAGATCATACGGGAAGAAGTTCTTTTCATCTGCACGGTTCAGAGAATGAAACAATTCCTTTAGTAACCGACACAACTAATCCATCATTAAGAAGATCGCCAAGAATGACTAAGCAACCAAGCTATCTCACTGACTTTGTTCGATAAGCAAGATACATCTAATTATAGTTAAAGGTTGAATGTAACTAACAAAACCGGTTCTCGTATAAATGTTCACAATTTAGCATTGTATAATTTTTTAATTTTTCCACTGCTGTTTTTATTTGTGATTGTCTTAAGTTTTGTTGCTTGGGGAGTCTGTGGTGTCTACACATTAAGAGCTACCCCCCTTATGCGGTACGCTGTCCAGTTGGAGGGATGTATGTGTGCTTCGGTACAATGATGTCTGAAATGATGTGCCTCCTAGAATAAAACCATTAAGAACGAAGCCAGTGTTTTTACTCATCTGTTCCTGCTACATAACAACAACCAAGCGAAACTGCGAAATTAGAAAAAACGAAACCACGAAATTGCATGGCAAAACTACGAAAGTGTGCCACGAAACCGTGAAAGTACAGGGCAAAACTGCCCTGACATGTTTATCAGCTCGTCTTCGATTACTTAACGGCCATGGGTTATTACAATATAATATAACATATTACACAATTTAAAATCTAGCGACCAATCTCATCCGAAAAAGGTGGTAATGCACTGGAGATACCATGTTTTATGTGGGCCGTGTGTTACACTAGCCCAGAGGATGATGTATATACAAATTTACCCATATGACATTTATACGAAAGACATTTTAAAAACCAAACCCAAATCAGAAACAAGGTCGCACGAAATGCTCGAATAAATATAGAACAACAATTCATAATAGGAAGCGTGGCAGCGGATAGATCAATTTCTTTATGGGCCCTCTGTAAAGTTTAAAAATTAAACAAGATAAATATAAAAGTAAACAAAATCGATTAAATCAACATCTGGAAAAAACCCAACAAGTAATAGTGACTCGGAGAAACCATGTTCTGTGTGGGCCTCATGAGGTATTCGCCTAAAGCGATTGTAAAAAGGAATCTCCCTCCTTCCTGTTTTCTTTATATAGTTATATAGTTTTTAGTGATTTTCGGGAGGATTTGAGAGGTCAAAAAGACAGCTCGTAAAATTGTTCAGCCAAGATGAGAAGGCGAGGTTCAGCATTTCATGGTTTGTTTATAAAATGTAACAATTGGGGAATGGCCCATGACCCTGGGCAGCCTGGCTTCTGCATACATGTAGATTTTTGTTGATAAACTGCGGCTGAAGGCTCAGCTGATCGCATTTTATACATGTAAACTGTTTATACAAGTGTGTGACATGAAAGATGGGATCAAGGTTTATAACCTGTGTTTACTATGTATGCAACTCGATGGGCATGTTTAAGTTTGAACCGGCCTGTAAGAGACTATATGTACCTATTATACCGTACTTACGGTTTCTTTGTCAAAGACCACTCCCACAATCCGCAACATCCCTGGTTTTACTGATTTTTTTTCAACTTTTGGCAGAAGGAAATACGCCTTCATTCAAGCCAGTATCGAAATAGTCTGAGGACTCAATGAAACTGCAAATGTACAGTACAAACTGTCCCAAATCAAATCGTTGTCCTGTGACAGCTTCGTTCGAAAATTCGATTCCCGGTCAATTAAGTTGTCAGACAAACACTAGAGGCCTTGTATAAGCTTATATCATATTTTTTTAAATGAGTGTCTTTACATTCTGATGAGATTTAACCAAAAAGCCTTTAGTTTATTGAAGGTTACTTTACTATCGGATTTTTTATTGCATATATACACACCAAAGTGTATTATTGTTCTTGCTTCTAAAAATTCAAGACTGTATTTTAAACTTATGCATGTACATAACATGTGCATATATTTACATAATTTATGAGTGAAATTCTCTCTTCCAGAGTTGTCGCTCTTTGTTTGGTCAGCATTGTATATATTATAATATAATCCTTGCCCAAAATGTCCATCGTATTATAAAAGTTGGATTTGTTGAATTTCGAACAAATTTACATTTATTGAACATCAAGTGTTAATAATTTGATTCGAATATTAGATTTGTGGGTTTTATCGGGATAATTCTGCTATCAGAAGTAAGTGTAAACAATGCATACAACGTGGACTTTGCCTCACCAAAGATGGCGGAGCTCTCTGCATATAATGGCCAATCGCTCAAACAAGGCCTTCTCTCCATTGTAAGGGTCAAATTGCCGAAGATGACACCTTACATTTCTACCCTAGCCGCAATTCGCTTCAAAAACTGGGAAGGGCTTTCATTGGACTATCGTAGAAACAGGCAGCCAATCAAAAATTTGTTTACACATCAAAGTGTAAATTAATGTGTCTGTGATAATGTCGGGGCTCCTTTAAGGGACTAACATCACGAGTGTATATTAAATATAACGCCAAGATGCCATCCTCTGTTTAGACCCTATCGTTCATTCAAATGGAAGCTCCAATCTGATTGGTTGGGGCGAAGAGAGGTCATCCAAAAGTAGCTGTTGTAGATTCTAGCTAACTAAGTTTTTTCCCTCTATCATTGTTGGGAAGGGGGAGAGGCTTAATGCGGCGATCTTCTAACAACTACTTAACAGCCACATCTTTTTCTCTCGAGTATAAATACTCACAGCCAAATAAAGAACCATGTAAACGATTTCAGTTTGTATCAAAAATAAAACAAATCTTTAATAACAGTGCTGATCAAATCACATTTGGACCGTTGTGAGTAAATATAATATGTGTACAAATAGTTACACCTTCGTTGTATAATTTATATATATACGAATTGAGCAAAACAGAATTTAAATCATCACAATGTGACCTGTATACATACTTTAAAATATACAAATATTAGAAAATCAGTTCAAAATATTGCAAAACATAAAACACTTCCATGCTCTGGACTTTTACACTAGATATTGAATTTTGTTAAATTAATTTATTCCATTAATGAATAACTTGAACAACCCAAAGATGACATAAGCGTCAAATAAATATATATAATAGATAGACTTGTATATTGCTTTGTTTGAATTGTTCACATTAAACTAGATTGAAAACTGAAGGATATCAGTGCACAGCATTCTTGAACAAATGAAATATATAATGATTAAATTGGTTCCTTATTTTGTATAACAAAGTACATAAAGCTTCATATGGATTTCTTTGATAACACGGACATAATGCACTTGCAAGACAACCCGTTATGGGAAGTGCCCGGAGTGAACGAACAAAAACATAGAATTGTATTGATATGTTATTACAAAACTACCTCCAACTTCAATTTATTAAAGAAAACGTCGTCTATGGGTAAGATTGTTTGGAATTCGTGTGGGCTTTTGTAAAAGACCATGAGCTCTATCTCTTTAGCAAGTGATAGTAGCATACCAATGATGGACGCAGATTCCTCCTAGAAAAATTTTGCTTTATCTATTGGAAAGGGCGAAGATTAGGCTTGAGCCCTGCAAAACGTGGTCTTAGAGGAAAGGGAAACCCAGATCCGCCGTTACAGCGAAGGATCCCAGAAGCAGGTCCCCTACACGGATTACTGCATACACCAGGTACCGGTGGTTCACAACGCCTTCTTCGAGTCTGGATGCCAGACACACATGGACTGTATGGTGTCCACCTTCCCCATTGTCTGTCCACACAGGGTTCACGCCACTGACTCAGATCAATACCGGAAAGGGTTGAACACGACACTTTGGGATTGCTGAAAAGTAAGAATACATATTTGTTAATTTTCCACAGGTGTTTGTGGGTAAATTGAGACAAGTTTCTGATAATGTTTTGTCACATTTCGTCTTCATCTGTATATGCTATGGTCAGACATGCAAGTGACAATTTTTTATTCTAAATTTGCTTTGATAATGTGTCATTCCAGTTTATCTCTCTGGCTAAGCCGAGTATGATGTACTACAATCCACGGCCTCTTGTGCTTTCTTAACAGGGCAGGAACCAACAAAGAACACACTTCACGTTTTATGTATTAGTGTGGATTACCCTGCCTTTAAATCTGGGGGACAATGAAAGCGCACGCCGTAAAACACAAGTCATTAAAATTCATAATTATGAGCTAAAGTATTCATGCTATTGCCTATCTAATAAATAGCTAGGTCCTATGGACTCACATATATAATCAAATCGTAATAAAATTTATATTGTATATCCTATATTGTTTTCAGTCAAAATATTGTTAAACTACAAATCAGTTTAAAAAAAAATGTAACCAGTTACCTTGGAGAGACTTTCTCGAAGACATCGGCCTGTAGACTTGACAGATCAGTATTATCGCAAATAATCTTAGCAAGACTTGTTTTCCTGATCTCGTTCAATTGTTCTGAAAAATAAAAGAAAAATATATCATAATGAATGGAAATTTGAACAATTGAAAATAATGAAATTTAACAGTGCTGCATTTTGTGTTGCTACTGCCAGCGATATTGTCCATCGTATAATTGCGTCGGAATTAAAAAAAAACAGTGTTGTCATCGCAAAGCTCAAACATTACTTTTTTAATGCGCCATGAACACAATCTTGACAGTTAAAACTGAATGGGACTGCCTACGTTTTATTTTCTTTTTAATTTATTGTAAAAATTAAAGCGCTTCAGAGTTTGTGCTCATTGGACAAAAAGTGTACGTTAAATAAAATTGCTTGTGTCTTCCATTAGTTCAGTATTAAAGTTAATACTTATTCCAGTCATAGATACTGGAAGCTCTTCCGTTGTATTTCTTACCTATTTCAAATTTGACATTAGCGTTGTTGTTCTCATAGTAAAACCTATCAGCGTGCTTCAGAATCCAGAATTGCCGACCCACAATACAAGCTCCAGTTGGGCCTAGAGCCTTGCCATCCAGTGGGGTCTCAGTCACGATACCTGTCCACAAATCAATATCATCGGGATGTCTGAAAAAAAGAACATGAATGGATTGAAAGAAGAGCAGGAGAGCCCCGGGTTATCAGAGCGTTAAGCTCAAGGAATCCCATCAACACAACTCAGTTTCCGACATGAGGTTTTTGCATTGCAATTTGGCGTATTTTGACATTTGCAATGGGAAGATGAACTTAGTCATGCTGTCTCTGAACAATGAAGGAACATTTATTTTACTCCCGAACAAAACACTTCCCATTTCATTGCTATGTTAGTGTCATTCCTCACCGTTCAAATACACAGCCATCATCTACGTGAAATATCTGTAAGCGCAGCGTGAAATGATACTCCAGCAATCAACCGGTGTGTATCTTTTGTGGAAATGTACAACATTATTTCGTTAGGGGTTTCGAATTCTATTTCATTTCTTTTAGGAGCACATACAGAGTTATGATAAATTATTGTTGCGTGAATACAAATGGCATTTTATGTGTTAAATGTTGTGTATATAACATACAAAAATATGAAATATGCTGTGTATCCATAAGTTGAACTATTTTGCAATTGACTGTGTTAAAGAAAAGTCCTTATGTATTGATATCCAACTTATTGGAGATGCCATTATTTGTCTGATAACATTATAATGTAGTAGCATTTTTATAATGTTTTGTTATATTACTGCTTTAGGAGAGAAAACATCTTAGATAATAAAAAAAACAGCTGTTGCTACAGCCTCGACTTGCCACAGACAGAAGCATATTCACTGCAGCTATTGTTCTATACTTACTGGTATACTCCTTGGAGTAGAGCGGCTACAGCAGGCGTATGGTCGACCATGTTATTGAAACTGTCAACGTAATCCAGTCTACACCACAGACGCCAGAGGTTATAGTTAGCAACGCCATGATCGCGACCCCTCTGAATATTAGTGGCAGCCAAGTCCATTCCTGTACCTGCTGCTCTCTCGAAAAGGTGATTTGTCAACTGGTCTGTCATCAGATTGTCCGTCTTCTGTTGGCGGTCCTCAATTAAACTCTGTGCAAGATGAGTAGGGCCTTTGGAGCTCTGGTACAGCAGGGCAGGTTTTAGGAAATGGTCTTTAAACAGTTGCCCTGGAGCAACATGGTCTCTGACAGTACTGTGTCCGAAACGATAAGCTGCTGCGGCGAATGCGTTGTTTATGGCAGGGTTAAAAGCTTCGGTATAACCAGTAAAATAGGTGCCTGCCGGTAAAGCTTGGAATCCGAAAGCGCCAGCGAATGTACTACCCAGAACTGAAGGTAAATACTCTGTGTAGGTAACATGTTGAACTTCAGCGCCGACGATCTTTCTGGCTTCCTGGAAAAGTTTCTCGTCATTCCAACCGGGGTTCACAGTTTTTAGAACACCGGCGATTCTGTTGTGTTCTCTTAGGAATATAGTATGAAGACTCATCAATCCAGGTTGCTGGTTTGAACGAACGTCACCTGCAAAGTAACAAATTTATAACGATAATGTAGGCAGGTTTCACGACTTTTTTTTTTCGAAAGACGCCTTTATTGCGAACTTGGGACGTCACAAAGATACACACAAAACTATACTCGTACATGTTTTGATTTTGTTTATTATTCTTATTATCTGTTGAAAATAATCTGGAAACAGATGAACCGTTGAACACAGATATGTTGAAATTATAGCTCTCAGAATCAGGGTCCAATCAATGTTAGGAAATGGATGATGGGGTAACGTTATCATCGTTCTGTTTTACATTTAACAAAACTTGTGCCGTTGTTTGGATTTATCTGTGGAAAAAGTTGGCACTTCTAATTGTAAAATACATACCTGCTTTGAAGCAATGTTGAGTACCAGTAGTAACGCAGCCACCTGATGATGGGTTTTGTGGTAGAAGGTCGCCATTGATGCTGTTTGTCACCTTCAGTTTTCCTGTAAAATAAACGATGAATTTATTAACTATTTCTCCATTTTGATGTTTAAGCTTTATTATTTTCCTGATTGATCAATATCTGCGTGCAATGCATATCTGGTAACCCGATCAATCTTGACTACTCGGTATTTGGAATAGCAAACATCGGATCAGACGTAGAGAACCTATTTTTCTCAAATTCCTAAGAGTTGGCAAATTTATGCCTGATTCTGACTTGACTCCATTATTTATAACAAAAACAAACTCTATCTTCATCGACTTATAAAAAAAATAATCCCGCCACCAAACAAACATACCACACACATGGCAATACATTATTTAGCTATTATCGGATTCAAGATCACAGCATGTCAAAGTTTCCAGGGGGACGCGTTTTTTGTCAAATATGGAGAGACAAAAATGTACTTACCGTCACTCATGGTTCTAATTTGTGTCATTGTTGCTTGGTCACTTCCATACACGGTTGAAGCATCAATGAAATGGGTCACCTGGTTTAACTGTTGACGGAAACCTGTATCAACGCAAAATCAGAAGACGTGTCATTTACAAAGGCTATAAAACATAGGAGAGATATTGATATAGTTTGATGATTCGTAAGTTTTGTGTCCTTTGTTCTGTTGAGAAATTAAAGTGACTTGCAATTGGTATGTATTGTGCATTACTTGTTTTATTTTGATTTTGTTATTGTTCTTAAATTAAAATTATCCAGATAAATTTATACAAGAGTCAACAAAGGGAGACTATTCACCTAAATCGCAGTCAATTCCTGGTGTTGGGGAAGGTCGGACGAAGTTCATGCAAGTTCGACCATGTTGAGAGAAAAATGGATCATTGGCTGGTATTTCAATGGGGAGACAACCCAGACTAAGGAAAAGAATAGATATTCAAAGAGTTTAGTATAAAACAATATTGATATCGTAGTTGTATGGTACCTAGAAATTCATATTGATGTTCTAGAGCCAACTTTTGTTTTATAATGTAACCAATGGTTATTTTAAATGCATTTGTCTATTCCAATTTATAACAAATATAAAATATGAGTAGCTACCGAAATGAAATTAATATTATTATAATTATCCCAAAGAGAGATCAACTTACGTTGCTTTAAATCTGCTGTTATCAATGCCCCCAGCGGCAGTACAGCATGACAGGGATCCTCCATTGTAACCTGTAAACAAATATGATAAAGATTTTTAAAACATCACCTCGGACGTACAAAAATCGACGCCATTACGTCATGCATTTTTAAGATCAGCTGATAAACATTGTGCGGTGTGTGTATATAATTCACTTCCCATCTGTCCTGGGTAGAGAAAATAATGTACTCCTTAACTAAAACGCTATATAATAAAGCCATATAAAATTCTTGAGGTTTATGTAACTGTCGTGCAATTAGTTCCCGGAGAAAACAATGTACTATTTTTTTGCATATTCATACACCAACCACAAAAGAGTGTGGTAAGGATACCAAGGAAATAAGAATATCGCGATGTTTAGCTAATTGGTACGAGGTATTCAAATGGGGGTAGGCACTACTGCTGTTATACTAACCTGCTGACAATGTATTCCTGTTGACGTCATGACTGACAATCTGTCCAAACTCCATGGCCATGTGTGTAATATCTGGGTGTAGATCAGCTACAACGCTCTTTTTGTGGATTTCAGTGCTGATGATACGGGCCAATGGCAGAGGTCCGCTAAAAACACTCTCTGAACGAGGAGACGAGAATCCTGGGGAAATAAAGCAGATTAAATCAGCAAAGATATTAATTTAGCTTTTCTTGCTAAAGCATGTGAAATAATTAACCAGTAATTATCACCAATGTTCGCATTTGTCTTCCTCGTGTATAAGTTACCATCGTTTAATATGAGAAGACCGTTTCACAAAGGGATATAAGCCTAATTGAACGTAACTGTCAAAGAAACACAGTATCTTCAGTAATGGCCGTCACGGTAATTACGTTTTACGTAAGCTAAGGCCGCTTTGTGAAACGGGCCACAGACACCGGCTAAGGAAGGCGTTGGTCTCCTTAAAGAATTGTCAAACGGTAATAACAAGAGTAAGGTTGAACGGACTCATTTTGTGTTGTTTTCAGATTTTTTCTTTGTGATCTTTTTAATACATTGGGGTATTTTAATTCCTTAATTCAGTATATATTTTTCATCGCCACTCACCATCTTGATATTGTGGGGGTAAAAACCTATTAAAAGGTGTGTTAGCTCTGCCCCACAAAGGGTTCTTTAGGTTATTGCAGGAACCATCAATGGTTCTGTATTCGGCAAGCTTGTTACAAATTGGTTCTTTTCTGAACGGACAGGTTGGAATCTTGTTTCTGAATACATTCAGACCCTTTAATTTTGAAACACTAGATCGGCCGAGCTTCAACCTACAAACCAATAAGAAAAACATTATATAATTGAAATTAAATTAAAGTCCAGATAAAATGAAGATACATCGCCGCTGATATCACAATTGAAGGTTGATTTGGTGATTGATTTTTTGATTTATTGATTGGTTGATTTAGGGATTTACGCAATAGCCATACTGTCGATTGGTTTATTTGTTAAAGAACTAAGAGTATTATCACTGTAACACATATATTGGCCAATATTTCATTCCTTAACGTTTGATAATTACTTATCCTTATTTTCACTTTATAAGGGCTTCTGTAATACACAGATTAACAAACATACCCTTTCACTGCCGTCAATGTAGCCTCTTGAAAGACAGCCCCTGCTCGCGCAATCTCCTGTGCAGCCGGATTAACAAGCAGATGGGGTCCGAAGGGGATCGAACCACGAGATGTTCGTGGTACTTTGTTGTCTAAAAAAGAAAAGGACGAAAAATAGTAAAAAACACAAAGCCTCTGTTGGAAAATTTATCTTCTTCTTCAAATCGCATAACATATATTTTTTATAAAATATAAAACAAATTTAACCAAAAAAATATGAATTATTTAAAAACGGATATAGAAATATATCTGCAAAAATATCAAATGCATGTGTTTGTCATAAGCTAGGCACAAAACCAGAGAGTTTGGTTTCATTTAGTGAGCAATTGAGAATATACTTTTTAAAGGCGTGGCGCTTCTAGAAACTGACTTTTGGACAAACTTTAAAAATTAACGTAAAAAACTGAAAAATAAAGCCTAAAGTTTGATTATAATTGATATAAAATGGTTTCCATAGATTTTAACTTTTCAAGAGACTAACCTTTGAGAAGAGCTTGCTTGATGTCGTTGGAGACTCGATTAGCTACTTTTCCCACTTCTGTAACAAGGGCAGTTGGGATACTTTTCTCAAACTGAACTTTAAGCTCAGGTCTAAGTTGCTTCTCTGCGGGGCCGCTCGCGATTTCTCTTAAGTTTGGAATCTCAGCAATTTTTTTCGCCGTTAGCTGTATTTTGCTTGCGACGTTTTCGACTGCTGGTAATCGGACATTTGGTAGACTGATATCCGCTAGGCGGGATCCGCGGTTAACACTGGGAAATTCTATAGCCAACGTGCACCCAAGCAACGCCAGGAAGACAACCCCGCTCTGTGTACACAGCAATCTGAAAGTAGAAAAATAAGTAGCAAACGTTCATTATTGTAACTTTTCTACCCCTTATAAAATGTTTTGGGCGTTCAATTGGTTAAAATTGGATATGTGTTAAAGTTGAGGCTGGACGTGTATGGAGTTCGATGCTGACGAGTTTACATGATTCACTTACAATTAATTCACATATATACGGACTAGATTTTTCAATTAAACGCACCAATTGAAGCAAAACTCTGTACGATGAGGTGAAGCACATACATGATAGTTAAAAAGTAAAATAAAAGCGACAATAAAATACAATATGCTAGACTACGACAGAAGAACTATTAATTTGATAGACATTGGATATGCCGCAGAATTCGGACATGTGTTGAACCTTTTTGTCACTTCTAGCGGTTGTTGTTGCGTGTGTTGTACGAAACCCCTAGCGGGTCCGGTTCTAACTATGACTTTTGTAGATTAACATTTTTTAACGAATGCGCGGAAGAACGCTAGAATTAAAAGCATATTTTACATTTAACATAATGTTTTTGCATTTAACATAAGATGTTTAACATTTACCGTAGTTTGGTTTACATTTATAATCTAGTGTTTAACATTTAACATAAGGTTTTTTACGTTTAACATAAGATGTTTAACATTTACCGTAATTTGGTTTACATTTAGAATCAAGTGTTTAACATTAAACATACCGTTTTTTACAATTAACATAAGATGTTTAACATTTACCGTAATTTGGTTTACATTTATAATCATGTGTGTAACATTAAACATAAGGTTTTTTTATATTAAACGTAAGATGTTTAACGTTAAACGTAAGGTGTTTCACGTTAAACGTAATTTGTTTCACGTTAAACGTAAGGTGTTAATTTAACATCTTATAATTCACCTTCTCCATGAGGTATCAAATAAATAAACCGTAGAACTGTACACCAATAGAACCACTATACAAAATTAGTTTATTCATACTTAATACTTTAAATATGAATATGATTTAAATTTAGCGAAATATAAAAGTAGCTAATTTGAAGAAAAGTACTATGCGCTCTTACATCATTGTATTTTCTTTAACGTCTTCTTAAACAAATACAGTATAAATTAATTTAAAATCCAAACTCCACAGTTTATATAATGCTGTTCAGAAAAGGCGGAGGTACAAGTTAGTGACGTCAGAAATCCGGGAAACGGATTTGCCCCATTTTAGGATAATTCTCTGCCATTTCATTGGTCAACCGTACACCCGGAAAATTCATTCAGCTTGAGGCCTAAGAATGACACAAATGAACCACAAGATTGTGAAGGCTTGATACGCTTGTCTGTACTAATGTGCTCTACATTCACGAGAGTCACGCTGTTTTTACGAAAAGTAGCTTTATAGGAGCGATATTTGTTTACCATTGTATACGAAACATTAACTGGTAGAACATGAGGACATGTGTGTAGCTTACTCGTTAACTAGTCTGTCGGTTCGTTCGGTGTTGTTTCTGTTTCTTTCGCAAGTTGGTTTAGTCATTGCTTGTACGATCAATATAGTTATCTGCTCACTGGTGCTTAAATAAACAAAGGCTTTTTGTAAACCGAGATTCATTGATCTAATAATTGAATGACTGAATCATTGATTCATCGATCGATCAATCGATTTATTGGTTGATTGGTTGATTGATTATTTGATCGATCGATTGGTTGATTCATTGGATGATTGCTTGCTTGCTTGCTTGCTTGTTTGATTGATTGATTGATTGATTGATTCGCCGGCCGGTTGGCCGTCTGGTTGGTTGGCTGGTTGGCTTGCTTGCTTGTTTGATTGATTGATTGATTGATTGATTCGCCGGCCGGTTGGCCGTCTGGTTGGTTGGTTGGCTGGTTGGCTTGCTGGTTGGTTGATTGATTGGTTGTTTGGTTTGTTGATCGCTTGATATCAATCAAACCCTACACTAAAGTTCTCCAAATCCGTAATAATTATAATAAGATTCTGTACACTGTATGTTCGATGATAAGTCTGAATTGACCTTTGACCCGACAAGTTAT
>JAVFBW010134973.1:0-13417 GCA_034783835.1 Mopalia ciliata
ATGTCATTGGGCTGCTTGGTTGTTCTTTAAAATTTGCAATTAAATTTTATCGTCTTTCTGTAAATACGAGTTCAATAATACAGGACGGTTTTTCGTGTAATTAAGTTGGACTGTATAGGGGTTTAATGTGCACGAGTAAGACGTGCATAGAAACACTGTAGCCCTCAACGACATTAACAATGTACGGCTGGAAAAACTGGTTTTCAAAGGAATCGGGTAGTTGAGGGTCTGTGGGCAAGTGAGCGTTTGAGGAATAAAACGGGGGCTATCTTGTTCGCTCCACACACAAAACCTTTATATATATACCTATTCACTCTTTATGCTTTGCAAAAAGTTTATATCGGGAAGTTATAAGCGATACCATATTCGGCTGATCACTCCGCTTTACTGCCCAGGTTTTTTCCTACTCGTCCCAAGGTTATTATTTGCGTGCAGCGACTCGAATCCGCTCCGTCATTAGCCTAACAAAAGCTTTTGACTCTGAAAACTTTGTGTTATAGAATAGAACACCATGCATTGGGAAAAGATTGCGATGTCGAAGTTCAAGTCGACACGAAACTGGACAGAAAACGCGAGCCTATAAAATCTACCCTACACAATAAGCCTTATGACAATGCAATAGTCATGCGCAAAATACCTTGAATTAAACTTGAGCAACGAAACATCAATGCAGAATTAAAATAACCCAACAAATCATCATCTTGAAGGACGAGAAAGGCCGGCCAAAAATATATACATTCTATTATTTTTTAATATCGCTTTTGCTTAGATTTTGTTTACTGTAGATATTTCTAAGAAATAATGACGCTGGTACAGGAAGGTGATTAATGAAACCAATGAATGACCTCGCGCACTCATAGATTTGTCTATCTCTTGCAGCCTATATTGGGGCAATATATATATAATTTTTTTTATTGAGGTAGCGTCAATTTTAACACGATCGAAAATTCACTGGCCCTATACGTTCGTATATTTCAAATTGGCATCTATATGTACTTTACATTTGTGTCAAAATTCAGCAGCATTTGCCCGCCCCTTGTCCTACTTTTGCTCACCTCTGCCACGCCCTGTGGCCGGATTATTCGAAGCAAGTACCCTAAAAGATTCTTTCAATAGGCGAATAGCTATAGACTTTCTTGTATGTACACTATTTTTTTTTAATCCTCAAAATTATTTTTTCAGTGTGATATTCATAACAAGGTACAAGTTGTTTAAGAACAGTTCTCTATAACAATGTGTGTTTCGCCTCGAATACGGTGTCATTTCGCCCATAGTTTTGACGTCTCTCTAATTACATCCACCCATTTCGTCTCCTGGGGATGGTATGATGTAAATGTATTCAGATATGAGATCACCCCCTGGGCTCGAATGAATGGGTAATATCACAAGTGGCCAGTCCTGAACGAGACTAGACCAGTTTTGGCCTAAATGACCAAGGTTGCCAACACCATAATATGCCCCCCAATTGAACAAAAACCTTTCACTGAGATTCGCGAAAAGAGATAAAGGCCAGTCGGGGGACATTAAGGCGTCCGGTCTATTCACGCAGTTGTCTGAGCAGTGCCAAAATTAACAAGTATTTACAATTGCAATTTCTGCTTTAATCACACTGATCAAATAAATATGGCAGTCAAACGAAGTAGTATGCAAACTGGAATACCGGTTTGCGTGAGGACCGAATGCGGGAGGGGAGGGGTAAAGAAAGGACAGGACAATTTGGGACTCCACTTACTTTAGCCACTTCAACCTCGCTTAAAGCAAGATACTAGTCTACCACTCGTACTTTGAGTATATTTATTGGTTAAGAGAGGTAAAATGATTTGTGTGAGAATATTATTGAGTTAAAATTAATACAGTGCTGAGTTTAACTATTGGTCATTATATTACAACTGTTTTGTTACTAATTATATTTACGGATGCAGTATAGTATTGGTACATGTGGTGGGGTGGCGTGAAGGGTGAATTGTGGACATTCAGGAATTGAAATGCGGGCAGATATTGCCATGGATGTATATCGAGATTATAGGACGCGTGTAGTTAATTCGAGATGCAATGCTTTGGCCGTATTGTATCTTCATCTCCTAAAATTTTCGCTATTGTGTCCAGCATTATATTTTTTTTAAACCATTTTTTAAAAAACTTTGGTAGATGTATCGGTTTAAAAGTCGATGTTTCAGCTGACAAACGGCTACGAAATCTTATATTTATGATTTGTATTCCAAATATCCATTTGGGGGTTTAAAGTTTATATTCAAGATTCTACAACAGTCTCCTTTTAATTAAAGGAATTGCTTATTAAGGAATTTGTGTCGGATTATACTGCAAATTACAACAAGTTCAACAACTGCTTTGGTGCAGAAAAAAAATTACTTGTTTCTAGAAAAGAGGGAGGCTCCTAGTAAATGACGTTAGAAAAAACAAAATGGGCGCGCCTACTTCGGCCTACAAACGTTTGAGCGAGAGGACCGCCATGGACAGTAGGCAGGAAGCATACGCTGTATACATACTGACTATAAACTTAAGATTCCGGGTCGCTGTGTAACCACAATTTTCTGCCGATTCGAGACATTAGTATATAGATAGGCTTTCTATTATATGAATAAAAAAAGACATGTAGACTCTATTCAGACGGATAAGAATTGAGTTACAGCCAAATTAAAGATACACTGGTGTTTTGTGGTAATACGAAACTTGCCCTATGAAAAGGGCTATTCGTGCAGTGTAAGAGAGTCTTCAAGGGTTTAAATCTCGGACCAGTTATACCAGGGCCTGCGTTTACAGTACAAAGCATTTTCTGTACATGTTTTATCGTAGTCTTAGACATTATTCTGAATGTTCGACTCATTAAACGGCAATGATTTTTCATTGAATTTATCTCCATAGAATGCCCTATTTAGGAAATGCAACGAAAGGTAGCCAAGTGCGCATAATCAGAACTGAACAAATTTCTCTTAGCAACTCAACACCGAGGTTACGCCCACCAAAACCGTAACCATGGCATCTCTATTGATTGGCATAGTCTACCTATCAACCGCGGTAGGTCAAAGGTGAAAAACGCATTGAAGTGCCGCCAGGTATTGAGTTGACAAGTGCTTCAATCCGGATCACAAAAAATGCATTATGTTCAATGAAAAAAAAAAGTTAATTGAAAGAAAAAACTCTTCCACATTCTCTACTCCGATACACAAGTCCAAAAGTTGTATATGTAATAAGTTTATATGGGTTTGAATATTTATGTATGGTATCAATCTTGATTCTAAACTTTCTTTGCAAATTATACAACACAGCTCGGAACTTCCAAGTGTGGAAGGCGTCGTTAGGGCAAAGTTGCGTACTTGTTTCTGGTTGTTCATAAAGTTGTATACCATATACATAAACCCGCCAATTTATATCCAATATTAATTTTCACAGCGTAATGCTTGTAAGAAAAAAAATGTTGTTTTTCACAGTTACCTATGGACCTTTATACACAGGTGTCTACTCAGTGTGGTGTACAATGCACAGGAACTTCGGTAGCCAGGGCGTGGGCGCTGAATGTCTGTCCCTTCCTTCATGCGATCTAGTTATAACATTTATACAGCTTATCTAACTTGGACCTCTGGTGCTTGTAAAAGCTATAGAACACCTTTGCTTATATCAGTTAGGTAGAATTCTTGCCTTAGACTCACGATGCGGGTTTGTTTCATAAATTGTTCGTCATATCATATTCGTCGTTAAGTAGTAAGACAGAAAAAGGCCAGAGAATAAACACGTTGGTCACACAGAGCTGTATTATTAAGACAATAGAATTTAGAAGGCGGGTTAACAAAATTATGTTGTAGATGTTCTCTATACACATTCAGTGGAAGGGACTTTACTTTAACTCTTCTCCCCATGCTATGCAGCACTCTCCGAGGACTGCCATCTGAATAGAACCAATGATTAGTTTTCTATCTAATTCGCTCTTTAGAGAAATTGGTTGTTTTACAGTAGGCCTAAGTTTACAGCTGATAATGAAAGAGAAAAACTAAATCGGGGTCTAAATACATTTCGCAATTGCGTTAGATAGCCACGAAAACATCGATAAAACTTATTTTTTTATTAGGTCGCCCGAACAGAAGCCGGGTGGAGATTAAAAGAAGGATCAACACAGGTGTATTATTTTACCTGGCTTGTATAACGTGTAGTCCATATATATGTTGTCTGACTCACAAGGAACACTGCATGTATTTGCTTGAGTGTTAAACATAAGGACGACGGGCAAACCAAATTTAGGTTGAAAATATTGGAGTTCTGTAACTAAGCAGTTTTATTATAATTATGTAAGCACAGCCATATATATATATATATATATGTAGCAATAAAGCAAAATATATAATATAGGTTTAGCTATGGTCATTGATTTGGACTAATACAGTTCTCGCATTAAATGTTAAATAGTCATTGTTATTCCATATGACTCTACATCGATTTATTATCAATTATTTTAATTTCATATCGGTTCTAAACAGCGTCTTGGCAACACCCCACCAGGACCGACCTCTACCCTGCATATAGGACCCGCTGCGTGCTTCTCTACTCAAAATGAAAGGCTTCTTCAACTAGCTTAGACTCGTGACTAAAACCCCTGGCTAACTCTGACATATCCAACGCGTCCCTGTATGACTTAAAAGTATGTCAAAATCCCTTCCTGGTTTTACACCTTATAAATCATGCAGGGGATGGGTATATGATCAGTAAAACATTCCATCTAAGTTAAATTATGTATAGATAATCTTCGGCTGAATTAAAATGTATAGCTCTTGTTGTAGAGTTTCTTGTGAGTTCTATATTAAAATGATACGTGTAAAATCTCTTTCATACTAAATCCCCCAAGAGACACGAAAATTTAAAGAATGCGCCCGTCTCGTTTTGCAAAATTGTTGAGCCAATCAGCAGTCGATTTGTCTCCTTCTGAGACCAATCAAAGCAGACAATGTGTTCCCTGGTTCAACCAATCAGATCGCAGATCAATAACTCAACGGATCCGCGTGAACATCTTAACGGGTATATAGCGATAGGGCTAAATGTTTTCAATAGATCGACAGAGTAGTCGCCCTTTATCTATAAACGCGTATTTCCTTCGACTAAAGATATGCATATTAAATTCTCTTTATAAATGTATTAAAAGATAACAAAACTAAACAGGCAGAAGATTAAACGTCTTGTTTTCAGGATAGTATTTATATCTGGCTAGTGCTCAAACTTTTGACATGCGTTATAATAGAATAAATTATTATTATTATGACAGTGATAGAAAAAATAATAAGCTATCGAATTTGCGTTTAAAATGTAAACTTTTTTTACCCCGACATTTAAATTACTGTCTTATAGTCATATGCTACAAGTTTTCTTTTCTTTTACTTTGAAAGGCAGTTTTAGTTATACTCTAATATATATACATGTATGTATCTCTTTTTATTCTGTTTCGAAATCAGGGAGTAAGTGATACTATAGTTGACATTTTGATAGAATCTTAAATCACCCTCGCTCTGATTTGTTACATCACTTAGTATGAAACATTTAATAAACAGTGGCATTTCTGATTAAATGACAAAACAAAGGCTATTTGGGATATTCTTTATTTTATGTGGCGCTTAATTAAAAATCATTTCCTTTTCTTCCATCGGCTGACTTCCGATCTTTTGATATCACATATAGCTGCCTGGCCTGACCGCAGATATTCCGTCGATAGTCATGCATGAAAGGATCCGTCCGTGAACTTTAGGTCATTCACTTTGGTTGTCACTGCGTGGACATGCTGCCTGAACCTGCACTATCAGCAAATGTCGACTATCAATTCACCCTGCCCAACAGTTTACAGCCACGCCATGACTGTTTAAACAGCGACCACATCGTTTGCACATGGAAGACAACAGCGTGCATTCACAAACCAAGATACAACGGTCCAGCTGTTTGGTTGTCCGTCTTCGGATCAATCTCTGCTTGCTAAATAAGGCACTGCTTGCTGAAGCCCTTCAGTATATCCGGGGTATGAAACTCTGAGAAATGAACTCTGCACAACCTCTACTGCAAGTAGTCCCTTGGTAGGTCAACACAATAACCTCTGCCTCATTTTATCATGTATCTCTGCGCTGGTGCATTCTTTTACTCTAGTCGCTACTAAGGTATGGTCAAATGCCCTGAGAGTGACCTGAAATTGACCTGAAAAGCAAACACTGACTACCCGGGCACTGAGTGGCTTCCCACGGGGTCACCTTGAATATGACACGTTTTTGCTATTCCATTTCACCATCTGCAGATTCAGCTTCTATATTCACCGCCATTTTTTTGTAGTCAAAATGCGCATTATACAATACTAGGTCTAGGGTTATCTCTTTTTATTTTCTCTTCCTCTCTCATTTGTCGCAATAGGGTGTTCTCCGCCCTTTTTCGAACCATAGCCAACACACGTTCTGTTTTTTATTTACGCGCATTTATAACGAACAAAAAATAAGTCCCATTTTGACATTAAGGTGCACTATTGGCTGTTGACACTATTGGCTGTATTATCGTTTATTCTAGGCAAAACATCACGTGACGGTAAATAAAACACGTTGACTGACTGCGTGTACACGACAAGTATCGCGAGAAAGTATGAGAAAAGCCAATCGTGCACCAAATCTGGTAACAGGATTCACGTATATGATGGTGAATCCGAAAGTCAACAGGTCAAAACGAAGCTTTTTTTCTCTGCGTATCAAGATATATTTTTGGATTTCATTCGAAAGCAAACTTCTGTAACAGCGAACCGAACCACAATATTACCGTCCAGAAAAGGGAAAGGGGCGGTTAGACAATACTACTTACGGGTAATACACAAACATACAATCATTATGAATATTATCCAATATATAATACACAATAAAACACGTATAAATGTACAAACAAGCAGTTCACATAAAGATAACAACATAATTTGATAGATTGATTGATGGGATTGATTGATTGATTGATTGATAACTTCATTAAATCATTGGTTCACTTATTGATTCATTGATTGATTGGCGTATGACACTGACAGTGTATTTCAACACTTCCTACAAAAAGTATAACTTGTTTAGTATTTGGCTTTCTCGGAAAACTAATGTTTCTGCAGTGTTAACTAGGCCTAATCACAGAACATACATAACTTGACCATAGAGCCGATGAGGGTCAATACATGGCACCTATTCACGAACCATTGATATATCACGTGATGTCAAGCGCAGTGGCATATGGCATGTATTGACGTAAATTTTAAAAACTGTCAAAATATTTTCAAAATTGTCTCCTGTGTTTATATATTTGCGATTCTTTACAACTTGTGTTTATAGATTATACTTTACCTGGGTGATCTATTGAAAGCTGGCGTAAGCCGGTTACAAAATGAATGTGGTTCGACACCTTTATAATGACATTCAAATTTATGGTTATTTTATTTTACATGCAGAAAGCATTAAAGTGTTCTGCGTGGACAGTTAGATTGGTGCAGCTGTATAGTATTTAGTCCCTGGTTTAGACTCAAATTGCCTATAATTAGGTGTATAATTAGGCTTACAATTGATGCGTTAGCAATATAACCTACAAGTCTCCATTCAGGGCGAGCTAACCGCGAAATACACACAGGACTAAACGCGCAGACCGCGAAAATCAATTTTGTTAACGCGCCAAACCACAGAACACGGATTTCCATATGGTTTTAGATTTGGTATATTCATTAAATCCAGTGAGCTGTAAAGGTCAACATTTTGACCTCTAAATTGGTCACGGACGAGAAGGGTCAGATAAAATGTCACCCATAGTTCCAGCTTCCATGTTATTAATCACAATTAACATTGTCCAGTATCTAATTATATACAGGGGATATATAAGGACTATTAAACTATACGCCACGTGCAGGTGGTAGTGAATTGGCGCCAAGTTGATAGAAACTGCAATTATTTATTTTTTGCATAATGATAACTTGCAAACGATCCAAATAAATTGTTTTATATCAAAGTTTTACACAGGGAAATCAGCATGTGTTTGTATAGCTATATATCAGTGGTAAAATAATGCGGCGCTTCGTCTTCGTATGTATATAAAGGTATCCCAATGTTTACGAATCCTTGCGCGATTTTTATGAATCAGTCTTTTATTATACCGCGTATGAATATAGTTCTGTATTCACACCGGTTGTCAAACTTAACTAGATAGCTATTGAATTGTGAAATATGGTGCTCGGCTTCTTTGAATCCTTATCCAATCATACTTTTTTTTGTTAGAAAAGAATGTAATAGAAAACAAAAGAAGGACACGTACTTGCACAAAGGAAAATAAAACGGTGACCTACCTTATTTTTGTCTTTTCGCTCTGTTCATCTTCACTTGGTTTGTGAATCAGGAAAGCCTTGTAAGAAACATTCTCCTCCGTATAGCGCTGCGTGGATCTCTCGCGACCTTTCTTTTCCTTGCAGCTTTCTCTTCGGTTTGTTTTTTCGGTGACCTAGAAAAATAAAAGAAAATGGGAAAAGTTATTATCATGTATCAAGCAAAAATAAACTATCTATTTTCTAGTAAAACTTAAAAAGAGAAAGTAATGAGTTAAACTTGATTTTTATAACAAACTCATTGCTAATGACAGGCTTTATTTTACTTATTTTTGTTTCCAAATCGCAGAGAAAGCCAGAAAATAAAATGAATATCTTCCAGTTTGACGCGCGCAAGTTACGTAATGTAACAAATACTAATCCGCGTAACGTTACAGGAAAGTAATCGCAAAGGAAAACAAATCATAACTTTGGAAAAAAGTTGACAAAAAATCTCAAACAAACCTTCAGTATTAAAATAATCCAAATGGAGATTAAAGTAACTTTTGCCGTTACATCATTGGTTCAGTTTTGATAAACGTTACGTTAAATCCATACTGTTGGGGAAGAGATTTCTCCCAACTGGCAGTACCCGTTCTACTTGAAGAAAAATATATACTCCTAGCCCCATGGTGACCCGCGACTATTTTTATCCACGGGCGTACTATTTAGATAGTTTCATTAGAATATATCAAACTCTTTGTCTCTATAACCGACTAACCTGGTCAAAGCCATGGTCTAAAGCTCAACTTAAATTGCTGACCACAACGAAATGTCTAGTTAACGGTTTGTCAGTTAGACGCAGTACTAATACACCAGTCCATGGTGGTCACATATTTAATTCTCAACTCGGCCCAAGCCGATACAACAGGAGCCTATTCGAGCCCCTGACCTTGGCTGACCGATGCAAGCAGAGGCAAAGTAACCTCTATTTCACCCCTTGATAGCTGCGCCCTCCCCCTTGTCCTAACTCCCCCCAACCTCCCCTCAAGCCTTTCCCTAAACTGTTAAGCGCTTGACCAGCGAACGATGAACTATTGAACCCACCATGTACGTGACCTTTAACCTTGCTTGCGCAATGGTCACGTGGTTGCAGCCAGCCAACAAGATAACAATTCTATATCACGTCAAAATGGCATCTATTGTTTAAATTTTATCAAAAACGTTTAAAGACGCTTTGTTCGTACTCAAATACAAAAAGTTGTTTTTCTGTCATAGTATGATACATTTTGGCGAATACTCTTTGATTATTCAAGAAAACTTATTCTGGCTTTTCTATCCCATAATCCAATTTGCCTTGTCGTGATGCAGTTGCTATGGCCACCGTAGCGGGTCACAGTGACTTGTCGCTCAAAAACAAGTCGAGTCAATATTTTATTTTGGATCGATTTGTTTGTAAATAGGTCAGCCGTTGACAAAGACGTCCACAAAGCGAGAAATAGCAACACAATTGACCCCGTTTTAGAAAAATAATTAACACCGAACAAAAGCGTCCTCAATATTCATAAGATGTTTTCTTTTCTTGTATCATTAGCCTATATTTATTCCAGATAATTGTGTATTAATAGTCACCTATATTTTATATTTTCTTATTGCTGTGATCACGGGGTTTGATTTATTTCTATTTTTTTTCATGTAGAGAAAGACAAATATTGCTGACCTCCACCTGGATTCGAACTCGGGTCATTGGATTCATTGGGGCAAAGGAATTTTTTTATATTTTTTATTATTTTTTATAAAAATGTTTACGTTAACACTGAGAATGTGATATGTTTAAACATTAAGCTTAAAATCCCAAAATCTGTTTGTTTGTTTGTTTTCTTCAGTTTGTGTTTTGTAATAATTATATTCGACAATGGATTTTTATGGAAGACGTTTTACGCCATGGGTTTCTACAGAAGCCGATTCATGCCAACGTGAAAAAAATTTATCATAACTTTAAAAACAAATTCCGCACTTTTTTACATTTACAGAAGTGATGGATAAATAATGAATAGGTCTAGCTTTAGTATTGATAAAATCGCTTTTCAATTCCATCGCTGTTAAACAAAATAATAATGCCGCTTTTATAGCAGCAACGACTTTTCATACTCATGGAAGTTCGATTGCCATTTTTAAAAATAGTTGCACTTTGAAAACAACGTGAATGTTAGTCGTTCATACGATGACGTTATTCGTAATAAGGTCCATGTTCTGGTTTTACAAGAACGTCTTTCGTAATTTTGCCCGTGTTCTGGTTATACAAGAACGTCATTCGTAATAAGGTCCATGTTCTGGTTATACAAGAACGTCATTCGTAATTTTGCCCATGTTCTGGTTATACAACAACGCAATTTGTAATCAGATGTACATTCTTGTTATCACGAAAACTTCATTCGTAATTGCGCCTTCATTTTTTTTATTACGAAAACGTTATCCTATTTTAGGAGAAAGTAATCGCCATTGGGCCCATATTAAACTAGTACACTAATATAGGCTTATATTCTCGATATTACAAAAACGTTACTTAGGCCTTTATTTTGTAATACGAGAACTTTACTCTTGATAAGGCCTATATATATGTAAGCATTTTTTTCGTATTAACTGACTTGTCATAATTCAAATTAGTCGGACTTAATAAAGAAAATGTTAGTCGTAACATGAGAGAGGTATATATTTTGTCCCTTAATCTTGGAATACGATCACGATTTCTCATTTTTAACAGAACGTATATTTAATTAAGAGTAAGTTTATAACAAAAAAGACGATCTTTCTTTAGAACTAAAATATTTGTAGGCCTAAACAGTACAATATTTTGTTTATTATTTGTACTTGACGATTTGTTATTCTCCATTATTTGTTCTGTTCAAGTCCCAAGCAGCACACAGTCAACTAAATTAAGTAGATTTGTAACATATGGTGAGATGGTATCGATGCAGTTTAAGCCAATGATCAGTATGACCTACTTATGTTTAATTCTCCTCGAGATCGCAGTCGATGGCGGGAGAACCTTTGACCACTTGTGACCGCTCTTTATTCTCTCTGTATCTACCAGGATACCTTTCCACAGACCCGGTCACCAGCTGTTCAAGCTGACAACAAAAGACAACCAGGCTTATCCGTCAGTTAATACCTAATCGGTCAAAGTCATTCAGTATTTCGAATCAAGTTTCATTCTTGACAATGGTGTTAAAATAAATAGTCAATATGTGAATTCCTTATAATGGAGTAAAATATGTCGATTCCATTCAAAATCCGCTGCGGTCATCATGACCCTATATTAATGTATATGGCTTTATACATATGACCAAACTAGCACGTTGGTTTATAACATGCATACAAGAGAAACAAGAATCGAAAGAACCTAATGGTGAAGACCAAACTGAGTTAGGTGCACGATTGGCTTTTCTCATCCCTTCTCGCGTTATTTGTAAGGTACAGACAGTCAATCAACGTGTTATCTCTAAAGTCACGTGATGTTTTGCCTAGAATAAATGATAATAAAGCCAGTAGTGCACCTTAATGGCCAAACTTCACTCTGGATCAGACAATCTATAACTCTCGTTCACATTGGTTAATTTATATTGATATGAAATACAAGTATTATTAAATACTTTATCTACCATTTAATAGTCATTATCTTCTCTCAAGATGTCTCTAGGCAACCCATAATAACTCGAGAGCTAGATCTATTTAGAACCTTGTCCCTGGGAGTTTATCTAGAACATGAGATGATGCATAGAGGGCAATACAGGTATTGGGTATCAGACGGGTTATCGGGGCAAATACCCGATACCTCACATATTTAACATATCATATACTGACGTGTACTTCCAGCAGTCGATCAATCTCGTTCGGTGAATAGTGTATTGCGCTTGAGATTCATTACCTGACCAATTAACATCGGTGAACCTCAGAAACTGTAACAGGGTTGTTGTGAAAGAAAAAGCAGGATTTCAATTTTGAGTATGTATATATATATACTGCAAAGACTATAGTTATAGCATTCACGCATGCTATTAAAACTGTTTTGCTTAGCCACTAGGATTTTACAGAAAATATAGAAAGAAAACGAAGCCAATATATACTATAGGGGGATTTTTTCAGTTTGCACAATTTCGGCAATGATTCCCTTATACATGCAGTATAAGACTGATGAAATCCATAACTCCTACGCATTTAATACAATTATTTTGATTTTTTAAACATCTATTTTAGAGCTGACACCCTTAGCAATACAACACTAGGTATAGTTAACCTATTGTGAAATGGATGAGTGGAATTAATTTCCGACCCGACTGTGAATTTAATGTGCCTGGTTTGGGCACTGTGTGCCTGTGCCCAAGGAGCTTTTAAAAGGCTGGCCCCCATGGTCAGGAATTAAATTTAAACAAACATTTGTATCGTCAAGGCGACCAATTTCGCCCATGCCAACAGCAGTTCTCGATCATCTTAATATGTAATCGATCCCTGATTGTGATTATGCAACCCGTTCTACAGTATGTTAAAGCTGGTGTTTATCTCAGAGCCCTATTGTGTAAATGTACATGCTTATATGGTGAATTTTAATGTTTCTCTTGTTAATTTACACTTATGTATGTTAAGGAAGTAAATGATTTAAAATTACTCTCCAACAACGTATCTTTGCAGCGAGATCTGTTATAAATAAGCAGATCACAAGTGTAAATTTACATCTACACTCGTAGCTTGACAAGCTGATATTCACTGTAATTAAACAACCAGTCAGCGTGTGTTTACGAAATAATATGATGTAAATTCATATCCGAAACTTCATTGTAAATCTACAGTGTAAAGTGGTGTATACATATTTGCCAGCACTTTTTGGTGTAAAAATACAGCATTATTTCTTACAGTGTATATTATGTATCAGACAGCTTATAACACCATACCGGATGACTTGTATGTTCCACATTTATCAATGCTATAAATGGTCATTACATATAAATGGTCATTACTTTCTCTCGAGATGTTTGTAGGTTACTCATAACAATTCAAGATTAAGATCTGTTTAGAAGTTTGTCTCAGTGAGTTTATCTAAAACATGAGATGATCTAGGTTTTAATGAATTGA
>JAVFBW010134984.1:0-13415 GCA_034783835.1 Mopalia ciliata
TTTAACATCAGTAAACGCTGGTATCAACCCCCCCCCCCCCCCCTCCCCCCCCCAATTTGTAGATTGTTTATATGCATGGTGGTTATGTATTTGAACAACTCATAATGAACCGTATAAAACAATGATATGTAAATGTAAAAACAATTTATATAGATATTTCTAAAAGTTAATCACATTCGTGCAGGGATGTCGATTATATAAAAAGGATTCAGCATATGGACCGGTGGAATATTTCTAGGTCTTATCCCGTTTTTGGAGACAACCTGTTTTCAATTTTGATTTAGAAAATCAATATGAACAACACTGTTTTACTTCTGCGAACAAATATTCCGGTGGACATTAATGAAAATGAAAACTGCTATTTTTGTCATAATGAATTTGACAATACAGATCGCCAATTTTGTGAATGTCCAGAAGTTTACTCTTTGTGATAAGCGGTTCTGTTAAAGGGTCTACACGCAGAATATAATTGTTTAAATTTATGTAAATCCGATTGTATTTTTTGTGTACTTTGTTCAAGTCAATTAATGTGATGTTACTGTTATGTAGAAATTACATCTACACAAGTAAATGCAGGAAGAAAAGGTTGTCATTCTACCTCTGTGGTCATAACCATATTTTTTAATCGACGTCTATAGAGAGGAATGATCGGGTGTTAGTATGAAAATAGTCGCTATTCTGTATACAAGTAAACTATATTGGAAATAAGAGGAACACTCTAGCAACGATTCTGATAGCGGATCTGAATCTGAAGAAAAATGGCGGACAGTGTACCATATTGTATTGTATGACAAAATACACTATTGAGTAATATGAAAGCTTCTATATTTCTTGTCAGTTGCTATCGGGATAAATATTACAATGTGGCGATTAAATCAGGCGTTTGGCCTCAATTTACAGAGAAGTTTCTGTATCAAGTGTAACATTTCAATCCACGTCATTGGTAAGACTCGAGATAACAGCTGTGTTTTCAAAATGTCAATAATATGTCTCATTAGTTATTACGTAACATTTTTTCCAAACAACTATGTTGGAAAGGAGATGAAACGATAGGGAAAAATCTTGTGAAAATAAGGGAAGATTTGTTTACATATACACGACATGTTCCGCGCCTCTTTACATAAATACTGGAGAATGGTGTTCCGCACGCGAGCACTGCTGATATGATTGTCTGTAAATTATTGTTGAGAAGATGTCGGCCAAACACGGAAGCCGACTGGGTTCATTTAACCCCACCAGATGGCGTCATCGGCTTCCATAAGCAACCACCGATATAAGTGACGTGACAATGCTGGGATTAATCGTGGCAATGTTGTCTCAATTAACATTTATCTCTCATGAAAACGTCTTAGATTCCGAAATGTTCATACCTCCGTGACAAAATATGCAATGAGCCCACCCGTGTATCCGAGCAAAACAATGTGATGTCTTTAGCCATTTTGTTCCCGAAAGGGGTTTACTACTGACTACTATAATATTCTGACTAATTGTCCGTGAAGCAATAAATTAGAGCGCCGATGTTCGACATTCTTTGGTGTTTTGACAGAATTATGTTACCACCAATGTATTCAATTTCGAAATAAAGTTTGCGTCGCCAAGCATCCGCGACTTATCTCTTTAATATAATCTTCATGCATATAAATATTCTCATTGTCAATATAAAGTGATTATTTGAAATCGATATACTCAAAAGTTTTATTATATTATAGGTTTATCACGCTTTTTATTTTCACTCCGTCAGTGCCACGCAGCAATTTCGAAATTTGAAATTGTTTTATTCTATTAAAGATAATAAGGCATGCAACGACCCACAAAAACAATTGAACTTTTTGAGATAAAAAAAATCAACGCTTGTGTATCTTTACCTTAGTTAGAAGTTGTGTTATGGGATTCACCGATGTGTTTTAGGACCACCTCTACCAATAGTTGTTTTGAAGACAAACAGTTGTGTAATTGTTGCTCAGAAATATCACTTCAAGAGAAAATCTTCATTTTATGAAACGAAATATAATTTTTTATAATTTTCATGAGTACCTACTTACGTTGGTAATTTCTCACGTTTGTCAGTAATTAAGAGCCTCTGTACGTTTGTAACTAGGACGTTTGTTAAGAAAGTTTCATTTTTTATCACACTAGATGCTAAACAGTATGCTACTTCTAACTTGTTCTATGGAAACGTCTTTAAAAGTTACAGTTGTAAGGGTCAAGGTCATGATGATTGTGGCTATTACATAATAGGTTTTTTCTTCCTCTAGAGGATTCAGGTACATGAGATATAACATACAATAATTTAAAAACAAAAGACATGACGTCAACCAGAAATCTGTTATTCAATCTTGTTTTTATCCTTTGTAAACAAACCCTTAAGCCAATCAGCGCGAACCTCTTTGAAAAAATATACTGAAAATCTTAGAATACTTCTGTCAAGTTCGCAAAAGATTTGCAATGAAATATGAATGAAAATTTCTTTGCACGCGAGCCCACGAGTGATTTACTTATAACCATTTCCATAAATCACAGAAATGTCAACTACGGTGAGGTAGCCATTAACTGTATGGGGCTACTTTGTCTCAATTTACAGAAATGCGTCTCCAAACCGGTTCACATTTTACAACATATATGTAAAGAAATCCTTGATAAGTTTAAATTAAATTGTGACTGGGTTGTTTCCACGCGTAGTAATTTGTCTGTGTTATATTTCGGTGTGGGCTCGTTGTCATTAGCAATTCTAGCTCAGAAAAATAGCTTTTATTTCAAAATACCATTGCTTATTTGAGTGTGCATTGCATGTAGTGACGTCTTTTTTCGGTAATGTTCGGCTTAAGTCACAATTTATACAGTACAGTTGTCAGAATGAATCTTGGAGCCCAAATCTGATCCATAATTTGATATAATGAAATACATAAATACACTGCCTTAATGGAGAAAACCCGCCCAGTGACAGGCTTCAGTGAACTGGTCACCCAAATAGGTGTGTTCTGATTGGTTGAAGTGTAAGTGTACGAGACAGACGGATGTGAACATGAGATGTTATTGTTTACGTCACCTGCGTTTTTCATACATGAAACAGTTAACACATACTCCACGTGAACTTTGTTAGAATACGACAAAAACGGATATGAACATGAGATACATGCAAGTTTATCTTACTTGCGTTTTTCATACATGAAGCAGTTAACACATAGTCCACGTGAACTTTGTTAGAATACGACAAAAACGGATATGAACATGAGATACTATTGTTTATCTTACTTGCTTTTTTAATACATGAAAAAGTTAAAACATAGTCCACGTGAACTTTGTTAGAATACGACAAAAACGGATGTGAACATGAGATACTATTGTTTATCTTACTTGCTTTTTTAATACATGAAAAAGTTAAAACATAGTCCACGTGAAAGTTGTTATTATACGAGAAAGAAATATTTTATGTTTTTGTTTATCTCTCTTGGTTTGTACTTGCGTGAACAGTGAACACATAGTCCACCATGCAGAACTCTATTAGTTTACGAGAATTTCAAATGATACAATGAACTGTTATTATTATGTTACTTGATTTGTCCATATGCAAGGCGGTTTACGCATAGTCCACGTGAAGATGTTATTATTATGTTTCTTGATTTGTCCATATGCAAGGCAGTTTACGCATATGCCACGTGAAGATGTTATTATTATGTTAATTGATTTGTCCATATGCAAGGCAGTTTACGCCTAGTCCACGTGGAGATGGTATTATTATGTTACTCGGTTTGTCCATATGCAAGGCAGTTTATGCCTAGTCCACGTGAAGATGTTACTATTATGTTACTCGATTTGTCCATATGCAAGGCAGTTTATGCCTAGTCCACGTGAAAATGTTATTATTATTTTAATTGATTTGTCTATTTGCAAAGCCGTTTACGCCTAGTCCACGTGAACTCTGTAACTATACGAGAATTACAAATGGTAACATGAAATGTCATTGTTACATTACTTAGTTTGTCTATACGTGAAACAGTTAACGCATAGTCCACGGGAACTCTGTAACTATACGAGAATTATACAGATGGTAACATGAAATGTCATTGTTACATTACTTAATTTGTCTATACGTGAACGGCTAATGCATAGTCCACGTGACCTTTGTAACCCTACGAGAATTACAGGTGGCATATAACATGAGATGTTATTGTTACATTACTTAATTTGTCCATAAGTGAAACAGTTAACGCATAGTCCACTTGAACTCTGTAACTATACGATTAAGACAGGTGTAAACATGTTATGTTATTTTACACCTGTGTGTACATACGTGCAACAGTTAAGGTCTTGCTGCACCCCTTGGTGGATTTTCAGAACACCTGTTGTATTTAGTGCCTTAAGCAGAAGAGTTTAAATTTGGAAAGCTTTAATACTTCTTAATACATATGGGTGAATGTGGTGAAAATCAACTATTATGTGCAAAAAAAATTGCAAAATGAGTACACGTCAACAACAAAAAATAGACCGCATTTTTCAAGGTTTATTTCTCAAAGTGCAAAAACAATAAGATTCAATATATTAGTTGACCTAGAAGAATAGTCCTTGAACTAGTAAACGGTGCCTCATTTAAAAAAAAACTTTGATAAGATCGATTACAGTGTTTATTGTCCACGTTGGAAAAATTTATAAAAATGTAAACCACAACTTTCAGAAAATATTTTTAAATATGATCTCATAATTCACGATTTGCCAAACAGGTTAAATGTTCACGGGTTGTCAAACAGGTTAAATATTAGCTCATAATTCACGGTTTGCCCAACAACTTAAATGTTAGCTCATAGTACACGGTTTGCCCAACAACTTAAATGTTAACTCATAGTACACCATGTGAACAACAACTGAAATATCAGCTCTTATAGTACACGGTTTGCCAAACAGCATAAATGTAAGCTCATAATTCACGGTTTAAAATATAAGCTTATAATTCACGGATTGCCAAACAGCTTAAATATAAGCTTATACATGTAGTACACGGTTTCTTTAACAACTGAAATGTAAGCTCATATTTCACGGTTTGACAAACACATGAAATATTAGCTCATAGTACACGGTTTGCCCAACAACTGAAATATTAGCTCATAGTACACGACGTATTTGGGAACACTACAAATACGTATGTGGGTGTGTGTTATCAATTCCCTCAGTTGTCGTAACTCCACATCCAGAACACTTGTGTAGGTTTATCATAAGGTATACACTATTATGATCTGTAGCTATCTAATGTTGCAGTTGGTGGTGACAAGCCTCCCATCAACCTAGATTCGTCAGCTGACTGAGTCTCAACATCGACGAAATATCTTCATCACTACCGTAATCGTGCTGTGATTAATAATACATACAAACCAACGGTCTTCAATTATGTTGTTTTGATGGAAACTGAATGTTGTATTTGGTAAAGTCGAAGACCGTGGAGCCAGACAATTTTACCAAGTTGCGTTAAGTGTCCTATGAAACAGTCTACCTTACTGGCTCTAATAGTCAACTAGATTCGAGAGCAAACTTTCTACTGCAGACTGCATCTGACATCTTCTACCAGTCGATTAATTGGAAATCCGAAATATACGTCACTTCAGCAGGTTGAAAAACTTTTATAAATGCACATATGAGCCACCGTAGCTCAGTCGGTAATTTGTTGGGCGTGTAACCCAAGGGTCGGGGGTTCGGATCCCGATGAAAGGAAACAATTTTTTCTCTCTACATTTATTTAAAATATACATAAATGTTATTAGTCCGCTGGCTTCATTCAGTCTCTAAATAGAGTAATAACTTAAAATATTTTATTCTTTTCTTCCAGATGTACTGAGCCTGTTGTTGTTGTCCCCAAAAAAAGGTTGTCATCTTGAGGATTGCATGGCTTTTTTAAGATGGCGATGCGAGCATATCGATTCTTCAAAACATCCATTCGCCGGAAAAATGCGGAACCTACCGACGAGGAAGAGGTCTCGCCGGAAGATAAACATGCCCGTAGCAAATGCCAACGCTTTGGAAAGAAATTTTTAATGTTTATGTTCTCTCATGTGGGATTAACAGGCCTTGTTGTAGGGTACGCCATTTTAGGCGGAGTGATATTTATGGAGCTAGAATCGCCTTACGAAATCAAGGAAAAGACGGTCGTAGGGACTATTCGATCTGACTACGTTCAAAGACTTTGGTTTGCCACAAAAAAGCTAAATATACTTCATAAACCAAACTGGACATCTATAGCTGATAAAATTCTAAAAGAGTTTCAACTGGAAGTGTTTAAAGCCGTGAAAGAAAAAGGCTGGGATGGTTCCGAAGGGGAGAGCACTAGTGACCTGCAATGGACGTATGCTGGGGCTCTTCTTTACGCCGTTACTATCATTACAACCATTGGTAAGTCAACTGTTTGAACAAAACTCTACAGCGCACTACCCTTGTGGCCTTTTATTTGTATCCTTTTACCAGTGAACAAAATAAAAAATACTGTCCAATGGGGTTGGCCAGTGGCTAAAAAGGGATATAACTCCATAAGGTAGATAAATCTGTTACTCATGTAACTGGCAGCGCCACCTAAATAACAATTAAATTTATATGAATATTTATATCATGCTATTGGTCGTCAGTGCAATAGATGGCACTTCCTGTTATATGAGTTACAGATTTATCTCCCTTATGGGCCGACCTTATTGTCGAAACAATAATGATACCGGGCAATTTAAAACAAAAAACACTGGCAATATTGTGAGAGAGGTAGTCGATAAAAGAAGTTTTACACAATCACCGCAAACAACAACATAGTTGGTAGGAAGACCTGAATTCACACCAGATCAACTGGTAAAGTAATGCTTTATTATTATGATTTTACATAATTCCATCATCCCAAACCCAATGCCCTACTATTTTAGTTTTATTGACACCAGAGTTGTTTTTAGATTTTACAAACATTCAGTTTATCGAGCGATCGAAATAAACTCAGTCAAAAAAGAAACTTCACACTCGTTTGGATGTCGATAAGTTGATCATACAAGAAAAGTGGTTTTAAATTTCATTTTGTACCCATTAAGGACGGTGTACCATAAAAACCAAGTTCATAATGAAACCAGTTCCACCAGAAATGCTAAGGAAATGTCAATAGCGCGTATGCCCTCCATGAGCGTTCACAAGTGCGACGCAACATCTCCTCATGGATTGAACGGTGGGTCTGAACACAGCTTGGGGATGCGTCGACATAATTGAACCAACATAGCACCAAGTTCCTGCCAATTCTGAGGAGGGTCCCTTACTTGACCGAGTATTCTGCCCAACACAGCCCATACATGTTATATGGGATTAAGGATTAAGTTGCCAGCCAAAAGGTCTGGAATAAGCACTTGATCTCTGTATCCTGCAGCAGTAAGGTTTCCTTGAACGACCATCAGTCGGGAACGGGCAGGACCATCAAAGGCACCCCAAACCATAACACTACAGACCCCAAAACGGTCCACTTCCTGCAACACAACACTTGGCGTTCCGTTCACCGCGTCTCCTTCAAACTCTAACTCTCCCATCAGCGAAGTACAAAGTGAATGTGGACTGTCACTAAAATGACCGTATTCCAATCACGCATGTCCATCTCAGATGTCGTTGTGCCCAGAGAAGACGTCGGTGTAACTGGGTTAAAATTGGTCCATGATATTGGCCGTTGTGCATGGAGAGGAGCAGTGCTCGCCGTCAGAAATCCTGACGAAACCATTTTATAAACGTTTTAAACCATTTTTGAGCTAGTTTTTATGTTACAAATTGATAACAACATCTAAATTTAATCAGTTATGGTAATTCATGAGAATATGTAATGTTTTTAACACAAAAAATCAAAGGGATTATGTTGGTGACATTTCACATAGACATATTCTCTGCACAACGTCAAACGTCATCAAAATTTCAAAGTTCACTTGCGTTGATGACGTCACGCATAGTATTTTGCTACATTAAACGTCAAAAACACCTAGTACCTTTGACGTCATTATTTACGATATATAATCAAGGTTTCATGTAAAACAAAAAAGTAGTGCCGAGCCTCACACAGAGGTGACATTCTAAAATATAATCAATTCTACTTCCTACGTCGAGACATTGACTCTAAGATACACCCTGGTCATCTTGTTTTGCACTTCTTTTATTTGCTGGTCTGTGCCTGATAGGTCGCCCCAAATATTGGGGGAAATTAATGCGCGATGGCCTGGCATAGCATACGAGAGTTGTCTTATTCTCGTCCACTATAGAAACTCTCACGAGAATACGATTGACAGAGGTGAATGCCAAGTGAGCCTATGGTAGAGATTGATCACTCAAATGCTTCAGAAACAAGGAAAATAGTGAACAAAGTACTGGGCTGATGTGATTGTTTTATAACTATAATAAATGTTAGTCCAAATTCATCCAGGCAAATAAACAAAATTACTAAACTTAAATTTTAAACGATAATTTACTTACCTTTCCAAAACATTCTACTGCGCTTTTGTCTTTCGGTATGAGTTCAACAGAATGTTCAGATTTCACTATTAATTTTCGCAGTCGAGTTGTAAAGAAGTCCGAGTTAGCGAAGTAAAGCGGTCCTTGGAAGTATAAAACCTGAATGTTACTATCACAATCATCTACCTAAATAAGAATAAAACAAAAATTTAACAATTACGATCAAAAAACAAATTCAATAAATGTAATGTTTGTTTTGTACCACTGTTTCAAGAAGAGGTATTAAATATTACTTTAGAATCTATACATTGGTTTATATCCCAGACTTTATCAAGTAAACCTCAAGTCTAAACAAGTCTACGTGGAGGTCCGTGTTGGAGTATCCCCTATATAAATTGGAAAGGTACAATTTAAAACACTGAAATTGTCGTGGAATTATGCTTTGTTCGTTTTTAAAATGTCTTGAAGACAAATGTATACCGCCCAACGACTCTTGCTATAGTGGTGCAGTAGGAAAAGAGGGTGTTGTCCCGATAAAAGGATTTGATTGGACGATATTGGTGGGGCTCTTGTTAACCGTTTGAAGTGTAAAAGTTACACTATATATACATTTAGTTGTTGCTCAGACCTCCATTTAAACTATAAATAAACTTATTTTCGTCTGATAAAACATGATCTAATAAGGTGTTTTTAACTGTTGAAATAATGTTTTTGTTTAAGATATTTTTAAAAATCGGTAAAAAGCCGGTCAAAATCCCCACACAGCTAGGCCATCACTTTTAGACACTAGCGCACCTGGCGGGAAAAGTCTTTACAAGCAGGATTACCACTAATTGAAACATTATTGTTTGTTATGATTTGACACGATCAACTTTCTTCAATACCACAACAGACCAAAAAACAGGTTTTCCTTTTAAAGTATACTTACTGACGACATAAAATCCTTCGTTAGGGACATTCTCGCCGTACGAATTGTATAAACGACTTCAAAGGGATCCTTTCTTATTTAAAACATTTTGATTATCGGGTGAGGACCAACAAAAACTGCGCAAATAAGAAGCATCTAGTTTGATAATACACCTTTATTAATGACCGTTACATAGTGTGTGAAGTCCTTTCTGGTGAAGAGAATAACAGATAATACAAGACACAAATGGTCTCTGCATGTACTTACACATTGATACACTTCATGATCAACAAATGTATTTGAATCTTTAATCCTACCAAGCTGCACGAACTGAGTCCTGCAAGAAAAAAAAAACAACCTGTACACACTCCGGAAAAAAGACATGTTTTTTTTTTTTTTTTTTAATTTTTGTAATTTAATTATATGCCCAAGATAACAAGAAACGTATACGAAATGTTAATTCGTTATCATAAAAAATTGTTGATTATTTTGATATATCATCTATATAATGTAATCCATGTATATGCGGGGCAGTAATTTCTCCACCAGATGACGATAACCGATGAGTTATATGTTGTTGTAATCTTTGAAGAAATTGTTTCGGTTGTAGAATTCTCACCTCTGTGTTCTTACGATCACGGACAGAACAGAGACTAGAGCACCAAGCACCAGGCCTATATTCACTCCAAAACATATCACACCGGCGAATGTGACCGCCCACATCATCTGAAAGTAGATCGTCATGTAAAGAAATTCGGATTGTCCACGTCGTCGCTATTAACAGTGTGCCTGGTGACGCTGAATTATGACATCATTGAAATTTATTGTGTGCCTGATGACATCATCGAAAATCACAGTGTGCCGGATGACATCATCGAAATTTATTGTGTGCCTGATGACACAATCGAAAGTTACAGTGTGCCTGATGACATCATCGATTGTTACAGTGTGCCGAATGACATCATCGCCATATGTCTGTGCCATATAGGCACATATTCGCTCCTCTATGAAAACTCAGCGATTTCTAACGGCCACCATTATAGTTATCTCGATATTCATTGGGATTTGTTTCTTCTATATCATGCCTGGCAAATATTTTGTGTCAATGACCTAGATGCAGAGTTCTGTATCTCTGATCGTCTATATTATTATGTGGCCTTATCTGAATACAATTGGACCTACAATGTGATAAACTTGGTTTCATACAATTACGCCATTGCCTGTTGTGTTTGAAACTAGCCGGCAGTCATTTTATAAAATCTCACATTATACCTGTCACTTTTTATTAGTATTACTCACAAAATCATACTTGGAAGCGTTCCAATGTCTCCTGGCCATTAATACTTGCGACACGACCCCTCTGAATGCCACCAATATCACCGCCGCTAGCACAGCCTAAACAATCAAATCAATGTTGAAACCAGGTAATTCAGGTCAAACAGCTGATCATCGTCATTACATGGTAGAACTTAAATAATCTGTGGCTTGGAGTAAAAACTTGTACGGATCGATTTGAATAAATTGTTCAGCATGTATTACGCCTTAATCCTGATGACAGCATTACAAAAACTGAAATATTGAATGGAAGGGGAAAAAATATTCCATATGCTGGCATATAAATTATGAGTCAAAAAGAAAAAAATACTCCCTAACGCGGAAATATATATAAATGTTGACATATTGAGTCAAAGTGATATAACATCTCTAAATCAAAATTAACTCTTTGTGTTTCGAATAAACTATTCAGTGGTACTTAGGTTGCACACTTTTTTAAGAACGATTGAACAAAAAAAGTAGAAAGATTACAATAATTGTTTAAGTTATTTTCGTCTAAGAAATATAATTGCTTGTTATTAATTAAAATGATAGTTGCCATAAAATAACTGTTAACTGACACGATGTGTATTGATATAAAAACTCACATCAGGTAGGGAGTAAAATAACGGTCCAATGAAGAGTATAACGAGTAAAACAACGACACTGCCTACCACAGAGGCAACCTGTAACCGAACAAGACAACACTGATACAATGTCTAAATACAAGATGAAAGTTTCATGTCTCCTTAGATATTACAAATAAGTTATGTGGCGAAGTTCCGAATATATTGTCTTGACGTCAAGGGTTACAAGGAAAGAAGTTGATATATTTTACTCTTAAGCTTATTCCGACTCCTAATTGATCGATTTACTGGTGTTTTACGCCTTGCTTAAGGGTATTTCACTTAAATGATGGCGGTGTATTCCAACAATAATGGTTACTAGCACAAACAAGATGTGAAGAGTTTTCATAATGTTGCAAAAGTTTATGTTCCTCCAGTGCTCAGAAAAGACAACATTTCTACTCTTCAAACAAATTGCCCTTTGCCAAAGAACGATCTCATAATTGAAGACTTTTGCTTAAATTGGTTAAAAATATTCTACGGATTCATTCATATATAGCCAATTCACTTCAAGTTTGGAACGTTAAATTGGTTGATTGGTATCCATCAATCAACGCTATTTCATTTAATTCAACTGTTGATTGGTTGTTTGTTTGATTGGGTATAACCAAAATCAGTCTGCCTGTTTGTTTCAACGTTTCTAGTCAACTTTAGTGGGAAGTGTACGTGTCGACATCAGTCCACCTGTTCCAGGTTCCTAGTCAACTTATAGATTCCACCTCTTTATTGTTTAAAGCTTCTTATACGATGTGTACCACCAACAGAGTGACAGTCTAATATCGCTGAAGTAGTTAGCTAGGATTACCTGGGTTTTACCACCCGCACTTTTCTGGACAATACTCCTCGATAAGGATACTCCAACGGTGAACCCGGACATCAGAGAGGCTGCCAAAGAAGAGGCTCCAACTGCAACCATTTCCTGGAAATGTAGAACATAAACCACTGTTATCAACTTTAGGGCCTAATCACAAGAAACACCCATGTCGAATAACGTTTCCCAACTGTTGAAAATTTATTCTCAAATGCACATTACTACAAACTTGACTTTGAGTCAATGAAACTCTGTTGAAAATCCTACAAAAAAACAGTTTGATAATGAGGAGAACAAAAGAGACAGATGCCGTTATGGACGGAATAAAGAGCATTTTCTATCCATATCGGCGTTATGTTCAATAGGTTGGGGGTTTAACGCCGAACTTAAAATTAGCCATACATGTGTGATGTTCCTATATTAGCCTTCTAAGTAAGACCTACACATCTACTTCTTACAATAATACTTTTAAGAACTGATGTAACGGACAAAATGTAGCGCATACCAGGGATTAGTATTTCCCAGTGCAAACAAATACAAAAAAGTACAGAAACGTTTCTACCTTATGCAGATAGACGCATGCATGAGTCCATCGAGCCACACACTACAAGTTTAACTGGTCAACTTTGTGTTGCCAGACTTGTAGACATAGCCGAATTAGCAATGCAGTACCAAATAATGCCAAGCGCACACCTACCAGTTCGCCGACTTTTTCCGCCGGAATTGCAGTTCGCGGACAAAAACCGGGTGGTGTGCGCTGAAATTTTCACCCGGTTTCGGCGAACTTTTCCGCGTAGATCAAGACTGTCTTGATATTCCCGACTTAAATTCGCCGAAAAAACTCTGACCGGGTATGTGTGCGGCGACCTGCGGACAATTTTCTTTAGAAGTCACATGACGTTAGCAAACATGGAAGTTCAAGTGGCGTAAAGTTTTTTCATGGAGAAGAGGGTCTGCTTGTAGAATTATGGGCCCAATGATACGAATTCAATTGAGTTCAAGAACAGAACCAAGCGCCACGAAGCCTTGGAGGCAATAGGGACAAGCGGTAGGTATCTGTCAATTGATGATAACATCCGTGCCCAAATTAATCTATTTCGAGTGGCTTTTCGCTGCCTTCTGCGGCGCAAAATAACAAAAATGGTCAAAAGAGCAATTTTCCTTTTCACGGAAGCTGGCGATCTGGTAGGTGTGCGTCTAGCATAAGCCAGATAGGCCTATTGGGTTATTCAAACCAATGACCTATATATATAGGTCATTGATTCAAACCGAGCGAGACGATCAACTTTTACGCCCTCTAGCGACATGACTTCATTCAGACATA
>JAVFBW010134995.1:0-13415 GCA_034783835.1 Mopalia ciliata
TATTTTTGTCTGTCGTCATATAAGTGGAATACCCTTGAGTACGACGTTAAACACCAATCAAACAAACAAACAAACAATCTGTTTGACATATCACGAGTTGTTAACAAAATAGCCATCCAATTCATCAAATTATTACTATGGCAAATTTGAAATGATATTGGATAAATATATAGAATGTACCTTAATGTTACATGATTTGTTTAATTGATATCAGTATATCTGATTATATAGAATGTACCTTAAAGTTACATTATTGTATAATTGATATCAGTTAGGAAAATGGTCATTGAGATTATGACTGAAATACAGTTGTTAGCATTGTATGATTTTTGAATAAGCTGTTTGGCTTATCAGTCAGGAGAGAATTCCATCAGGAAGATCAGCCAACTGTAACCAGTGTTTTGTTAGTGGCTGACATCACCTGATTTACTGAGGATGCCTCTGACAAGTTACCTTGGTTTGTACTACACACCATTTATAGGCCAACATACAAACAGGAAGTTTAGATGACAAGGCACTACATGTGTATCAATCTGCCTTCTATTGTCCGTCCAGGTTATGCTACCGTGTAATTGAAAGCTCTACGGTTACATTTTCCTGTAATTTGGATTTTGAAACAAAACCCGATGCCAATTGACTGTTGTTGGGTTGCTTTTATTTAGGATATATCAAGCCCTTTACTCTCATTCCTGACAATTGGCTTTCATATTTAAACATTACAGGTGAATAAAGGACCAATTTCTATCATTTCAAAAGCTATTATGGCAGCGTCTTCATGTATTTTTTCTCCCCTGGTTAAGGGCAGTTTGTTTGGAGAGTAGCAATACTGTCTTTATTAGCAATAGAGGAAAGTATTTTTACAACATTATGGAACAAATACACATCTTGGTTGTGCTTGTGTCAATTATTAATGGAATTCACTGCCATTATATAAGTGAAATACCCTTAAGCATGGCATAAAACACCAATTAATCAATCTTTTGGTGGAACTCTCTCTTAAAAATACTCCTTTTTATTATCCTATTCAGAAAACTTTTAAAGCTTCCTTTTATCAAAACCACTGTCCATACGACACAAAACTAGGTTTTTCTGAGCATAGTTTTATTAAATTGGTGGTAATCACTGTTCAGAAGTCCTTAATACAGTACCAATAATAGGCTCTGGCTACAATTAAATAACAGGCCATGGCTACAATTAAATAACAGGCCATGGTGGTAATCACTGTTCAGAAGTCCTTGATACAGTACCAATAACAGGCTCTGGCTACAATTAAATAACAGGCCATGGCTACAATTAAATAACAGGCCATGGTGGTAATCACTGCTCAGAAGTCCTTGGTACAGTACCAATAACAGGCTCTGGCTACAATTAAATAACAGGTTCTGGCTACAATTAAATAACAGGCCATGGTGGTAATCACTGCTCAGAAGTCCTTGATACAATACCAATAACAGGCTCTGGCTACAATTCGATAACAGGCCATGGTGGTAATCACTGTTCAGAAGTCCTTGATACAATACCAATAACAGGCTCTGGCTACAATTAAATAACAGGCCGTGGTGGTAATCACAGTTCAGAAGTCCTTGATACAATACCAATAACAGGCTCTGGTTACAATTAAATAACAGCCCATGGTGGTAATCACTGTTCAGAAGTACTTGATGCAATACCAATAACAGGCTCTGGCTACAATTAAATAACAACCAGAGTATGTGAATAATTGAATCCAATGGAGGGGACACTCAGGCTTATCTTGTCAATTTCGTCTTCATCAAAAATACATCTCATTGTTGTGTGTGAAGCAGACATGAGAGCCTATCGACTTGATCAACACAGAATCCCTGCCAATAATGGCATGTCCAATTGCTTTTAATATTCAGCCTTATCTTGCTATCTAAACCATAACCCTGGAGCTCACTGTTTGCTTTATAACAATAACACCTATTGAAGCTCAGTGACTAAGTTAACTGTTATACCAACACAGGTTGTAACAAGGATTTATGTCTATAATCAGCAGGAGAGCTAAAAATCACTCAACTACTGGGTATATTGAGAACATTATAATTAAGTACATGTGAGGATGTGATTTAAATTTAGCTTAATATTAAATTGAACAAGAGAAAAAATAGGGAACCTTAAATATAAATACGGTTAACTGTAGTTGAGGATTTGAAGCCCTGGTGTAATAAACATGATAGATTCTTTAACACTGAGTACTCATGTGGTGTTGACCATCAGGTATCAAAGAGAGATTGTTGGGTTGTGTATTCACTTTGGTTGGGATCAGGGTTACGGCTATGTGCGCAGTCTCCAAAGTTCTAATATAAGGCAGTTTTTATGGTTGTATTTTGTTTTCTTCAATCTAAAATAAAATTTGGGGACATACTGCATGTAGGCCTATTGTTCTCACTGTAGCTTGTTATAAGGATTTAGTCATTAAGAACAAACTTCTGTGGAATAGGTTATCCTGTTGTTTTTTTTAACTATTGAACTGCTAATTGAATACATAGGTAGAATAATTTAAGAACAACTTTATATTTACATGATGTTTTAAGCCTTATTATTATTATTATTCTGTAAACAAGTGATCTAAACAATGGGACATATCAGAATGTGAAAGACTGATTGTTTTTATCATTATTAAGCTGTTTTATTAGTGGAAGGGTATGAGCAATCAGAGTTCAGTCACAACACCACCCCCTGGAGAAATCACAACCCAACCTTACCTCTTACACTCCTCATTAATCAAGTCTCCGTTCACTCCCATCCCCTCCTCCCTGTAATCAACATGTTAACATTTGATGGGATATGTCCTCCATAAGCGGGTAGTCTGTGGGTGAGACCTGTGTTCTGGTGCTCTAAGGGTTGAAGGTCAACACTTAGCCCATGTATTGTGGTTTCTTCTGTTGTAAATGTGCCACTTTGCAGCTTTGTGTTCTGTTCTGTAACTGTCTTTAACCTTTAAAGTTTTTCCTGCACCAATGGGGAAATAACCATAAGTTTGGTGTTAAACCCAAACAAACTGGTGGTGTATCAATCCATTAAGGGTACACACAATGCTGGTTATATTATTGCTTTGTTACACCTAAGGCATATTGATGTAGTCATTATTTGGACTTTGGCACTTTTTTAGAAGGCTAAATTTTCTCTTCAGCCAAAAATTGATGAATAACTATGAGAAAATCTTTACACTATAAACTGACCAATGACGTGAATAGTTTTTCTGTCAATCAAAATGTATATAATGACGATTGTATTGCTCATGGAGTGGCTTTGCAGCTGTTTATCATAAAACACAGCAGAAACTGTTTTGTTATATCAGTGTGAGCAAAATCCCATTGAGCCCTGCCATGTTTATTAGACATAAAAACTATCAATATTTTATGGGACAAATATCGTGGCTTTTTGTAATTATCTGTGCTCATTTTGCCGAGTGAGTTTTATGTACTGTAATGATCGCGTGTGGGCCTCTTTCTACCTGTCTGCCTCATCATTATTTCATTCTTCTTTTAAACATGGTGACATATGGTTGACATATAGGTGTTACTTCAATTTCAGAAATTCTCACTTCATTCTCTTTTTTTATTTCTCATATTTATCATGCTTTTTACAATGGGTACTCTCTAATATCAATTTTTGTTATTTGTGATAAGGCAGTGGTCATTTAGTGTATAGTTCTAACTTCTAATTACCTTGTGCTCAGTTCAAACAGCTTTGTTTCTCAGGTGTTGAGATTGAGTTGTTTAATTAATCGTGGAGGTATTGTCTAGAGAGTGATTTCTAACACGAAACCAGCGGCAGTTTTGTTGAGAGACACTCCCGTGTGTGACGGCCGCTTGCAGACAGATTACCTGCTAGAGCTCACATTAAAGTTTAACATGATGTTGTTGTTGCATGTTTAATGGGTAGTACTGATTAGCTTTAGACAGCATGGTCTAACTAACGGACAACATTTCTCTTTACCTGTACAGCTTATTACGTGTACCTTAATCACAGGTGTGAACTCCTGCCACAAGTCAGCCACCAAGTACTTTACACCCAGATAGGGTTTCTTTAAGATCTGACTGCGGCAGAAACAGTATATGGTCTTCTGACACTCTGGTTTACCAAAATGACTTTAAACTTAAAACAATTTGACAGTTTGTGGTTTCTTGAATTACAATCTCCTACTGTTCACTGTACTGTGGTCATAACTAGAATTCCGTATTCAAAAAGATATATACATGCATTATTCGAACAATTAAATTGTTCATATTTTTAAAAAAGTCTATTTAAATTTTTTATTTTTTTTTAAGTGCTTGGCTAGAATTTCATGTCACCTGGTGCTCTAAGAACTAGAGGCTAACATGAGGTGACTGTGATTTTTTAAAAGAAATACCCTTGAGTATAAAAGCCCATGACTTTGGCTTAGGTATATGAGCTCTTGCAATGAGGGGCTGGTTTATAAGAGTTTTCATCCCAGGTTTCCACTGTATGGGAAAATTTGTGATCATATGAGTGAAATACCCTTGAGTACGATGGTCTGCATAGGAACCTGGTACTTGAATTGAAGTAAAAATAGCAATGTCCATGTTCAGAAACACAGACATTCCTCAAACAGGTATTATTTTTAATCCCTATAAGACGGTACTTTTGTTTTAATTCAGAGTAATTCACCTAACCATATCCATTGACAATTGTATCTGTTTTGTTGTAGACGGCATTACACTGGGCAGCTAAACATGGTAAACCTGAAGTGGTGAAGCTGATAGCCGGCAGTAAACAGGGAGTCAACGTCAACCAAAGATCTGTGAGTTCTTTCAACTGTTCTTCACTCTTTATATATTTATGTGAGATATTCCTATACTTTTATAAAACAGGCAGATCTCTATGATTGAATATCTCTTTTTCTTAAATTATATTTTCTTAAATTTCAGTTTTTTTAATGTACATTTTTTGGTTATCTTAGAAATTGCAATCACAAGACAGGACAATCACTAGACAGGACAATCACATAACAGGACAATCACAAGACGGGACGATCACTAGACAGAACAATCACATAACAGGACAATCACAAGACAGGACAAGCACAAGACAGGACAATCACAAGACAGGACAAACACAAAACAGGACAATCACAAGACAGGACAATCACAAGACAGGACAACCACAAGACAGGGCAATCACAAGACAGGACAATCACAAAACAGGACAATCACAAGACAGACCACTCATAAGACAGGACAATCACTAGACATGACAATCACAAAACAGGACAATCACGAGACAGGACAAGCACAAGACAGGACAATCACAAAATAGGACAATCACAAGACAGACCACTCATAAGACAGGACAATCAGAAGACAGGACAATCACAAGACAGGGAAATCACAAGACAGGGCAATCACAAAACAGGACAATCACTAGACAAAACAATCACAAGACAGGGCAATCGCAAGACAGGACAATCACAAGACAAAACAATCACAAGACAGGGCAATCACAAGACAGGGATATCACAAGACAGGACAACCATAAAACAGGCCAATCATAAGACAAAACAATCACAAGACAGGGCAATCACAAAACAGGACAATCACAAGACAAAACAATCACAAGACAGGGCAATCACAAGACAGGACAATAACAAGATAGGACAATCATAAAACAGGCCAATCATAAGACAAGGCAATTACAAGACAGGGCAATCACAAAACAGGACAAGCACAAGACAGGACAATCACAAGGCAGGGCAATCACAAGACAGGACATCACAAGACAGGGATATCACAAGACAGGACAATCATAAGACAAGGCAATCATAAGACAGGACAACCATAGGACAGGGTAATGACAAGACTGGGCAATCATAAGACAGGGCAAGTGTAAGACAAGGCAATTACAAGACAGGGCAATCACAAGACAGGACAATCACAAGAAGGGACAATCGGTCCTCTAAAATTTCGTGATAACCTAACACTTGTATTTTACCCTGATTTGCTGATTTAGAAAGAAAAAAGAAATGTGCCTTTCTGAAAACTAAAGCAAAATCGCTTTAAAATAAAATCTTCATTGAAAATTAGATAACAAAATTTGTCAAAATCAGCGGCCAACCTATAAATCGGTCCTCATAAAGTTCTGTCCGTTCTCCCCAGCAGCACAGACCTGCTTAGATTCCACAAAGAGATCAGCTTCTGATACATGTAACTCTGAAAGCTGGCAGATATAACTAATAGAGTATAGCATACTGAACTTAATATCGAATAAAAACCATGACCCATAAGTTGATATTTCGATTTGTGTGTTAGTAGTGATTTAATATCATACTTTAAGTTAATCAACACAAAAGAGTTTGTAGCTGCTCAAAAATTGAAAAGCTGGCAAGAGAACGTGAATACATAGGCCTACATTCAAGCCAATCACAGTGGCTAATCACCCGCTGTAAAATCTGCATTGCAACACATAATAAACAAATCGGGTTGCTTTGGCTTGTTAGACAATAAGCACCATAGCAACATGTCCCTCCCACTCCTACTCGGACATTCTTCATGTATCACTAATTTCATTAATTAAAAGTTAAAAGTTTGTTTGATTCTGTAAGTTATTACATATGAAAATGACTTAGCATTTATTGATTGAGCTCTAGTTCCCGCTGGCAGTTTATGAACACAGGTAAGGTTGATTGCCTTGATAAAGGCTCTGTTATCATCAAAATAAAACAATATCAACTATTGTAATGAAATCCTGGTAGTTGTGATTGCACAAACAGACGTTGTGAAACATGACACTCTGATGGTTATCCAGAGGTTTTTAGACTTTAAATAGGCAACTCAAAAGATTCTCATTCGGTTAAAAAAAATACCCCAGTTAATTGATTGAAGAGAATGGTCGACATAAATACTGGTTTCCGGAGAGAAAAATGAGAGGAAATTGATGCATGCGTAAAAAAACGGTACGCTAAGCGCTGCTTGATCTGTGTAGTTTATAATGACAGTGATGTGACGGAGAAACAATAGCGCAGTAGTTAATCAACGGCAGGCTAATCTCCATGTTAAATTCAGACATCATTATACCAGGTATTCATTTCACACTGAGTAGGTTTGATTGACCCCTGACCTCCTGAGTGAGCCCATTCGAGCATATCAATGATACGCTAAATACTAATACATCATTAGAAAAACCATAACCTGATCGAGTTTTATCAATATTCATATTAATTCTATTATTTAGAACACAATCTCACTTCAGATGTTAATCCGCTTGCATAATGAAAAATAATATTATTTATTAATTGTTCAATAAGCAATGCTGCCGACTACATGTAGTTTGTGTTTTGTATAAATTTAAACTGTGTTCACATGTACATGTCCAATGCCCTTGAGTACAAAGTTAAACACCAATAAAATAAATGTATTTCAAATAAAGCAAACAAATTGATTTGAACTCCACATTCTATATCCCACCATAATGAGACTGAATACATTTTTTATATATCTGAAAAATGTCTTTGAGGATTGACATTTTGAAATTCCAGATTCCTGAATTTTAGAGTGTTTTCTGTGTTAAACTGACCTGATCTGTTAAAAAAAAAATCTAAATGATTCGCCAAAATTCCCCTTCACAAAGTGGGTTTTATTTAGCGATATCGACCAGTGATAGCTGTGTTTTCTTTGCCCCCAGCCTGGTTATAGTAATTGTCCAGTGGAGCAGTCTGTGTAGTTACATGTGTCACCTATAATTAGGGGTTGTCGTAGTTGTTGTATTGATGTGTATCCTGGACTTAGCCATAGGGCTTATCACTATACGAGATGGTAATTCGTGTCGGATGTAGTTCTCCTGCTAAATACCCTTATTATATCATTAAGGGTTTTTGTTAAGTCAGCTATAACAGATTATCCGGTTGTTTCGTTTGTTATCAGTGAACTCTGATCATTTCACCTACACGACACTTGTGGCCTTTTTCTTTCCAGGGGTGTATTTAAAAACTTTTTAGACGCCACATCGGCATAACACACCTTACGTTTAATTTTCATGACTTAATGTTTTTGATAATTGCACAGCAAGACGCAATTGCTGGTCGGTCTAAAGAACAATTAATTGAGGAATGTGTGTATCTAGACTCAGTTAAAAGTTAACCTGATACTGTTATTTTTATGTACAAGTGTGGCTGTTTAAAGCCTGCATAATGCCCGGAACAATGACGACATCATGCTTATGGAAATCACTGTTAAATATCTTCTCCTCAAGCACTGTGTTATGGTGGATTGGTTAACAGTAATACACAGTAACAGTTACGCACCCTGGGTTCTTGCTGTCGCCCTTTAATCATCAAGTTATTCGCCCATTGTCTGGTCGCCTGTCCGTCAGTTAGCGTGAAGAATAAACGTCCCTCCGCTGATTTGCTTGATTTCACTGCAATCAGCCCGACCTCTCAGTTATCAATTATCCATATCATAAAATCCCTCTAACATTACAGCCGTCAAAGTGACTTCTGTTCTAACTATTGTCAGCCTGTCAAAGCTTTTGTTTGAAGTGTGTGTCAACCAATCGGCTATCTCTATTGTCCAGTGGGTAATCTCGGGTGCTGGGTTACGTCACAATTGGTTTATCAACCCGTCTCTTGACAGCTCCCATTCTACCTTATCTAAATTGCCACAGCATGAACTCTGTCCTTTGCTATTTAAATATTACATTGTTCTTTATTGAGACTTTTTAACTGTTAACTTTTATAAAAACACTGTTTATAATCATAAGATTCTGTCTTCTTAAGGAATTTGTGGATTCGTACACTTAAGCTAAACGTCACATTGGCATGGTTGAAGAAATTTTTATTCTAAAATTTTTATTGTTAATTTGAGATCTTTCTGTCAAGTTACTGAAGTTTTATCTTGAAAGTAATTATTGCTGATATAGTTTTTATTATTTTAACAAAGACATGGTGTCTATTGTACCAAAACAGTCAAAATACAGTTATAAATTTAATGCTTCCCATCCAATGTTGCTCTCATAACTTTATTTAATGCTTCCCGTCCAGTATTGCTCTCTTAGCTTTATTTAATGCTTCCCATCCAATGTTTGCTCTCTTAGCTAAATTTAATGCTTCCTATCAAATGTTGCTCTCTTGCCTAAATTTAATGCTTCCCATCCAATGTGGCTCTCATACCTTTATTTAATGCTTCCCGTCCAATATTGCTCTCTTAGCTTTATTTAATGCTTCCCATCCAATGTTTGCTCTTTTAGCTAAATTTACTGCTTCTATCAAATGTTGCTCTCATAGCTAAATTTACTGCTTCCCATCCAATGTTTGCTCTTTTAGCTAAATTTACTGCTTCCCATCAAATGTTTGCTCTTTTAGCTAAATTTACTGCTTCTATCAAATGTTGCTCTCTTGGCTAAATTTAATATTCCCCGTCCAATGTTGCTCTCATAGCTAAATTTAATGTTCCCCGTCCAATGTTGCTCTCATAGCTAAATTTAATGTTCCCCGTCCAATGTTGCTCTCATAGCTAAAGTTACTGTTTCCCATCCGATGTTTGCTCTCATAGCTAAATTTACTGCTTCCCATCCAATGTTTGCTCTTTTAGCTAGATTTACTGCTTCTATCAAATGTTGCTCTCTTGGCTAAATTTAATGTTCCCCGTCCAATGTTGCTCTCATAGCTAAATTTAATGCTTGTGACGTTTTGATTGGTTGAGAGAGAAAAAACATAACATTTGGCAAATCAAATTACTGCTATTAAGGGGAATGCCCTGAAAAAGTTACTGAAAATCTCTGCAGTGGTGCAAAATGAATATAATGTTTAATCTATGGCGTTGTTGCTCCAGACCATCAACACAAAAGAAGATATTAAAATCTCAAATCTGCAGTTATATATACAAAAGGTAAAGATAATAGGACAGGCAAAGTTTGTTTACACAGGTCGGTGTGATGTTATTTTATAAAATAAGAAAATATATGTAATGATGAAAAAGAAACTTGTAAATAGGCATTACCTTTGCACAGAAACTTTATTCCAGCATAAGTCATTCTGGATACATGTATAGTACTTGATTATTATTGGTGATATCTCATAGTTAATAGTGATCAATATTCAATTTGATTACAAACTTTAGTTTTATGTCCAGCGATATGGCTCAAAAGTAACAAAACTGCTTGTAGCTTCAAGTTAAAAGCTGTACAATTTTTCATAGGATTTGGTTTGATTTTGGGGAATGACATCCAATATTTGTTCTGAGGTTAACATGTCTGTGAAGATGTTGTTAATTTCCGGCTCTGTTTGAACATCATGTCAGTCAATTCTTTATCATTTTTGTTGTCTTTTTTTATGATGAAATAGTCAAATGTGAGATTGTTTTTGGTGTTTCCTGGAGCGTAACGGGATGCTAGGAAAGGCTTTAATATGCGGGTCTTCTTTACCACAGGCTGATTGAACAGGATTAATGTAACTGACATTTTATCTCCAAGACGATCATGTCTGAGTCTAAACGAACACTATTTACATTCCCATCTCTGTTCATTGACAAACTTTTTGAAATGGCTGAGATAAATGTTGTCAGTTTGTCATTAGCCTGCATCATGACCCCATTAGTGGCCATTCGCTTGAGAAATGATAGGCGAATCGGGCCAGCGACCCCTTATCAATACCGCCACATTGAGTCGCCATTGTTCATTGATGGGCTTTAAGGAAGTAACCATGCTCTTTGACTGTTGGGATCCTAGTGCTGGTCAGGAAGCCATGGAGTTACGCCAATATTGTGTGATTGGAATGAGCATGGCGTGAAGTGTAGGGCTGTAAGAGGCCAATGTTATTGTAGTCAGTGTTGCGTAGAGTGAGGGTATCACAAAACATTAATACAATCATCTTGACCCCCGCCTTCAACACCAGCATAACAATTTCAACATAGCTTTCTAGCTCTCTTCTCTAAGTCTTCAATTAACATCTTCAGTGTTCCAGTTGACTGTTCATCAATCCTATTCTAAATATCTCTGCTGATTCCTCATCTGTACTCATTGGGGGTGGGGTTGTTGAAAACTTCCTCCACCCTGTGCAACACAAAATGGCAACATAAAGCAGATTTATTGTCTTGCACCAGCCTTTGTGTCCTGTTCTATTTGATGTCTGTTGCTAGTGCTCTTGCGGTCTGACCAAGGGCAGTTCGTAAGAAGAGTAGCAATGCTGTCTTTACTTAGTACTTTAGGAAAATTAACTTTCCAACATTAAGAAAATGTTAGTGTCAATTATTGTTGGGACACCTCCGTCATTAAAGTGAAATACCGTTCAACATGGCATTAAACACCAATCAATCAATCAATCATTAAAGCTAGTGCTCTCAGAGCTAATGTACAAGCTTTAAGAGTTGTTTATGATGTCTATGTGCATGTCTGGGGATTGTCATGTACATGTTTTCAGTGAGCTTATGGGCAGTTTCATTCATCCGTTGGGCTGGTCCATTTGCCCATGAGTGAAATAGCTGTATGTACAGTCTAAATTCAAATCAAATAAAGCAAAACTGGGGGAAACATTTATTCCAAACTAAATGTCTGGCATGTGTATATTAAGGCCACTATGCACATAAGACATTTTTTTATTGCAGAAGCTCTTGTTATCATCCACATATTTATTAAACACTGACTATTGTTCAGATATGTGTGTAGCTTGACTTATATTCAGTATAGTTATGAACAATAATATATTAAACATTTGACAATAATGCCGTGATTGTGGTCGTGAAGAAAATTATAAAATTAACCCTATTGATAATCTGTGTTCAAGAAAGAGTGCATTAGGCTTCATGTATGTCTTGTGTATACATGATTGAGAGTGGCCGGAAAGAGTTGTTCAATAAGAGAATTAAAGAAATGGAAATCTCTTTGCTGGTTGTATTGAAAGGTTTTATCAGTGTCCCTGAGAAATCTAACAAATGAGTAAGCCATGTATCTGGCTATGGCCATGTCTACCATTACATTCTGCCTGTTTATCATTCTACTGGATGGTTAAGTGGATGAAACAGTTTGTAAGCCGTGTGATCACAGAATAGACAAGCAGGGAGCACATTGAGTGAGCAATGAATTAGTTTGATTGGTGATTCGTGTCATGTCTCAAAACTGGCTGTAATGGTTACTAATTCAGTTAGGTTAGAGATTGTCTGAGATTTTTCTGTTCGGCATTACGTCCAACAGACTGTACCTTGTCGTGGTGATTTGTTCCCAGACAAAATCAACTCCAATCGTCTTAAACACACATAAACAGTCATTCCTTTCCAAATGTCGGATTTATCCAAACAGTTGTTTTCCATTCTACATCGATAAATAAGACTTTGGTGTGAATAAATAACTTCTTGTTTGACAAATTAGCTCAAACAAATTTATTAATGTTTTTAATTCAAATCAAGAAGTATATTCTTGTTAGCATGTTCTGATGTGAAAGCACAGTTGATTCTGTGTACTACTCCAAACAGAAACTGAGCATGCTCAGTCACTGAGTATGTACAAAATTGTACTATTTCCGCTGGCAGTATTTTAACATTTACCATGTTTGATTGTTACAAATAATATCTTATATAGTATTTTGTTGTTGTTTAGAAATGTTCTGTTTGACAGTAACTGTAAATATGGTTTCCTTGTATTTCACCAATGTTTTTTTTGACAAAGTAAGATGTGTTTTGCCAATTTGTCCCAACAATCCAAATATGTAACACACAAATACATCAAATTCAATGTACATGTGTTATTTGATGTGGTTGAAATCATGATCAGCTAGCTACAGTGGTAGAATGTTATAAATCCTGGCTATCATGTCTTTGACATTCAGTGGTCAGTGTCTTCATTAATAGAGTGATGATAACAATCAGTTGTATGAATGGGCGGGCAATTAACTGAAGACAGAGAGGCTGTTTATCTGATGGTCTGATGGGGTCATACACCAAGGTCTCTGATTCATCTGAGGTCAGGGGTCATAGTTCAACTTTCATTAACAGCTCTGATGAAGCCTACTAATGCCTTTAAATGCAGGGATTTGAAGTCGCCATAAACTTTAAGACTGATATTCCCTGATAGAACACGGATAATATTTACTGCACAATAGAACCAGGGTCACATGCTCAAGACAGCCTTAGACTACATGTATGTAGACACCTGACTATTCCACAATCTCCACATTACATAACTACATATTATAGTATATTAAAAAGCTGAGTTCATTGTGTGTGCAGGCCTTTGCTGTAATCTTTTCTGGCATAACCTTAAAATCTGATTTTGTAAGATAACCGTACATTTGCATTTTCCCTGGTTTGCTGATTTTTTAAATACATAAATATGCCTTAACATAAAGCACAATTGCTTTAAAAAAAACAAAACAAGTTTCATTGATTATAGATTACAAAATTTGTCAAAATCAGCAGCAAAATACAAATTTGGACAAAAACTGAAAA
>JAVFBW010135006.1:0-13414 GCA_034783835.1 Mopalia ciliata
AAATCAAATTGAGATCTGCAACAAGTAGACTGAGCATACCTTTGTGAACATTTTGTTTGGGTTTATCAATTATCATTGCCATACAACACATGTATAACCAACAGAGTTTCTGGAACCAATTTCATTTTGAAAATGTATGGGTGTCCAAACTATTTCAAGCCCAAATTAATATCAATATATATATTAGTGTTTTCATAAATTCATAATATCTGTATTACAACCAAGACGAAAGAGGGTAAAGAACCCGGATTATGGTCCGATGAATTTGGGATTTGGGATAGGAACCTGAATCATTTTTCCAGAAACTCCCCAGATAGCAGACATACATGTACAAACTCGTTCAAAACTTATACATGTACAACTGTAAAGAGAGACTCATGTTTTAGTTGGTTCTTCTACCTTCTCATACAATAGAGTTGAAGAATGGAATGGGATTCTGCTTTACTGTGCGTTATACTTTCATGGAACAAATAACAGTAACATGTGACCAATTTTTATTGATGAAATCCAGTTGAACTTCACTCCCATGCTTATGTATTGAATATGATTTTCTTAGACAATTTTGAAGTTCAGGATGATAGGTCGATTCAGTAAGTGAGTTAGTGGATCGATCAATCACGCAATCAGTGTATGTTCTCAGAACAGTGTAGCTGAAATATAAATGAATGTGATGTAAAACACCAATTAATCTATCAAACAATCTGGCACCATTATGATCGCTCACTATGGCACAAACCATACTTAATTCTGTTAAAGATCATGAACAATTTTCAAATTGAATCAGCATCATGGTAAAACCAATCTAGCTTTATTTCCCCTTTATTCCTGTAGTCAAAATGTTGATAGCAGTTTCGGTACCTACATATAATTGTTTTCATAAGTTAAAAAGATATCTTAGTTTCATCAACATGGACAATTTTGAATCACTTCAAGGCAAAACTTAACACAATTGTCCTTAGCAAGCTTAAGGCAAACGTAAACCATATAACCAATCTGTAAAGGTAGTCGAGCGTGAAATGATATTCTTTGCTCGTTGCCAGTGGCGTAGAGGATGATTCCCTTCACCCATTGGTCTCTTGCTAAGGGCAGTTTGTTTGACGAGTGGCAATGCTGTCTTTACTTTGGAGGAAAATTAACTTTCACAGGTTGTGCCTGTATCAATTATTGTTGGAATACACCGCTGTCATATAAGTGAAATACCCTTAAGCACGGTGTTAAACACCAATCAATCAATCAACCTTCACCCATTGATCCTACACCTTTTGGCATGCCTGAAATAACCTAAACTATGGAGTTAAGCCCCAATCAAGTCCATACAAATTAACAGCAGGACCATTTGTCTTGACATTTTCTTTATATTACCTACTCCAATATTTTTTTCATGGCATAACGAGAGCAAAACTATTTCCCAGAGGATATGATGAATTGTAATATTAAAGTTGACAGAGAAACCCCCTAAACAGGGAATGCAAATGAGCCAGATGTGTCCAGTTGTTTTATATTGTTACTATTACGTTTTCTTATTGCTGGGCCATCTGGCTAGGGGCAGTTTGTTTGATTGTTTGTTTGTTTGATTGGGGTTTAACGTCATACTCAAGGGTATTTCACTTATATGACGAAGTGCCAGCCCATTGGGTGAAGGAAACCACCTCTGACACCACTGGCAACAAACACAGACAGGACGGGACAAATAGAGGGCGACAACAACAGGACGCAATACAGATGCCATAAACAGAGCAGCTTTCTGTTCCCCTTTAGCTATGAGAGCACCAGGGCAACATGAAGCTCCCTCCAACCGCCAGCCAGTTTGTTTGAAGAAGGGCAATGCTGTCTTTACTAAGCACTGGAGGAAAATTAACTTTCCAATATTGTTGAAATTTTGCACATCTTGGCTGTGCTAGTATCAATTATTGTTGGAATACACTGCTATCACATAAGTAAAACACTGTTTGGCACTGTGTAAAACACTAATCAACCAATCGATCTTATTGCAGGGGGTCTGGATAAATTTTCCTGTTGCCCTGAGACTCTCAGGTCTAAGAGCAACATGCAGGAAGCTAATGTTTTTGTGATTGTATTGCATCTTGTGAGTGTCCTGTGATTATTTGTTGCTAGTGCGTTGAGAGTAGGCTCATACACCCACTCGGCTAGAACAATCTAAAACTTGAGTTAAATTACCTTCAGTATAATTTTAATCAATAAATCATTCAATCTTGTTTTTTAAGGAAAATACTTCTCAAAGGGGTTAAAAGTTGTATCCACCTGCAGGTAAAAAGTAATCAGTAAAAATAACTACTACTAGACTAACGCACCACTGATTTTAAGACATCTTACAATGTTAGGGAAAATTGTACCATTGCTGACAAGCACTGTATAAGAAAGCATCTCGACTAACTCAGTAAAAAATGTATAATAAAGCCTTTAAATGCCTAAAAACAATGAAAACACACAAATGCATCTTGTAATCTGTATTCTTCAGCTCAAACCGTCTTCAGAGTGATATGTGCGTTCTTTATGTATTATTTGTTTGGCTTCATAAGCTCCAAGCTGCGATCAGACAGATGTGTCTGGCAGGTTTTGAATTAATACTATTTTGTTATAATGCAAGATAATTTAGATACTAAGGAGGGGAAGAATTCTCACAGCCAGGAGCAAATATGCTATGGCTCCAGAGAGTGTTTGGTGTGAGTATCCTTAACCAAAAGCACACCAAAAAACTTGAGTTGATTTCAGTGTTTTCACTGATACCATATCTTAGGGGTTAGCATGTTGGACTGATGTTTAATTTTTTTGATTTAAACATAAGTTCCTGTCTCCTAGTAGATGAACAAGTCATGCAAGTAGACAGATTCATTGGCAAGTGGACAAGTCTTCATAGAAGTGATATACCCTTGAGTTTGGCCGTAAACATCAGAAAATAGACAGAAAAAAAAAACCTTTTCTTTGTAAATTTGTAGACTTCATCTAGCACCTTGCATTTTTGAAAGCTGTCTTGTTTTTGTGTAGATAAAATAACATCTTAAAAGAAGGTTTGGTTAAGAGGTAGAGCGTCCGTGGCGGAGTGGTCTAGAGCATAAGCTCTGGTCCACATATCCCCCTCACCTCTGGGGTTGCAGGTTTGATTCCGCGGGCCGAATGTGGGTTGGTATGCCAGCAACCAGCGGAAGGTCATGGGTTTTCTGGGTTAATTTACTACCGAGTTTTCCTCCCACAGTAATGCTGGCCAATGATCTGGAATTAGGATTTAATCCTGTTGATCTAATATGGGATGAATGAATAAATAGATAATAGAAAAAGGCATAGTGTTAACCCAAACACAGAACTAAATTTGATGTTGACTTACATGAAGGACATGCCCTTGTACATGTATCTTGTCTGTTACATCAGAGATGTTTTACTTCAGTAAAGATCATATGAGTACAGTATTAAAAAAGTATCTGAACATGACTTTAGTCCCAACAAACAAACAAATAAACAAACCTGTGCACCAATATGGCTTCCTTAGCAACAACTGTCATGACAGCTGGGGTGATAAATTGTACACATCTGCTGAACAGAATTCTTGGGGTCTCTGCTGAGAATTTTAAGAGCAGGCTGTATTTAGAAATCTATTATATGTAGATCTAAAAGGCTGTATGGTTACTTCATCTTCCTTTACATGTGGTATCACTTTAAAACAGTTATATATCATGAGGAGTCCATTAAATGGGCTTCTACTTGGCATGAGGCCTTTTATCAATGGGTGTAAGATGTTTTAAAAAAAGTAACCCTCCTTTTTAGAAATGTGTAGACAAAATTTAAAAAAAAGGCAAGACATGCCCAGCATTTGAAATGTGTTCTGGCTGCAAAAGAGTGACTTTTTGAGAGAAATTGTTTTTTCTTTATTACATGTTAGCATTGTTGGAATAGCAAAATTTGTTTCACTTAGCCTTTTAAAAAGCTCATGTCATACATACTGCACAAAGCTAATTATTTACACTACTATATATATATGTATACTTAGCCTGATGCCCCTTAAAGTTAAAAGAATAACAGATTGTTTTCTATTTCAAGAATGACAAGCTGAGTTATAAGAGTGATAAATCTGGTGAAATGGGTGCGTAATTTAAAGAGGTTAGATTCGTCTGTTCTCATACTCCTACTCAATGGGCGTCCTGCTGGTGTCCTTCAGCTGGCTAAACCCACTACAATATAGGCCTATCACACATTCAAAGGAGTCCATGGGATCTTCGACCCTACATGTCAAAGGGTACCCTGCAAATCGCTACAGCCAAAGAAAAAGTGCTCTTTAATATGTAGGGTCAAATGTTCCATGGACTCCTTTGGACATTTATATACCTATATTGTAGTGGTTGTAGCAAGCGGAAGGACAACAGCAGGGCCCCCATTTTGCTCTGTAAAGGCAAAGTTATGTACAGAAGTAGCAAATTGGATTTGAGGAGAGAGTTTATTCCACTGAATTGCTCCAAAGTATGGAAGATATTTTTTGAAAAGTTCTGTATGTTCTGTAAGTTGGGAGTTGGAAGAAGAGCGAAGTTGTCTCTTATCAAGTTACAAATAATGTTCTACTTTTATGGGTCAGTTGCAAACATATTCAGTCTCATCCTGTTGTAAATGTAATTATTAAGCCACTGAAAAATGTGTACCCGGTATAAGCTTCAATCTTGCAGTATCCAAATTTTTCAATTGCACTGAATTGCAGCCAGATTCAGGTTGTTTTCTTGTGGATCTACTACAGGGTATTCGTTTTAAAATGAGTGCACAACACAAGGGAGCAAATTTAGATCTGGTCTTAATTACATGTTTATTTAATTGCGAGAAGTCATGAGATTTTTGAACATGTATACTTTGCCCAGTGCTCCTTCTAGTTGTGAACAGCACCTATCTGAGTACACTTTACGTCAGACAGCTGTCATATCTAATAATACGCCCAGAACATTATTCAACACATGTATGTATGGTTAAGATTTTTTCATCATTGAACAAGCTGTTTGTAATCTTTATGTCAGACTTCAAGGTTATGTGTAAATGCTGATTGTGTTAGACATGTGACACTACAAACATCTTCTCAAATTATCCAGCTTTACATCGGAATAGCTTATCTATTAACTCCAGAGCATTTTTTTGCCACACTTTGACACAGCTGTCTATAATTGATGCTATCTTGTTGATTTTATATAAGCTTATTCATATCTACAAATGGTACAGTTTTGAACCACAGTTGATGGACTTGTTCCACAAGATCCACGAGTGCAACATTATAAACAAACAAATACATACATCAGTGGTTTATGGGGAAATGGATATGTTTTCTCCATAATTTCATCAATTTCTACTTTCCTTGCGTAAATATATAGTTTGAAAGATTAATCGCATAGACCCTAGACTGTGATCAGTTTAAAATGAATAAATCTGCATTATCTAATTACACTCAAATTAACAAATTTTTCAAGGCGTCTTCATCAGAGTTTTGATGAGTATCATTTTGTTTATATGTTTAGCCAAATTTTTTTTAGCCAGACTTTATTTATGGGTTTTGACCTTCTTGATTAATTGATGTACAATGTCTGAATACAGATACTACATTTACCTGTTTGCTTGGTTGGGTTTAAAAGTGAATACCTGTTAAGTTTTTGGCCTGTGGTGGTCATTTGTGGTAGTGAATAAAACTAATCGTGCTCATTTATAACATCGCCCATGGCCGTGGCTCAGTGGTAGCGAGTGCACGTCCTGAACTGAACATGCTTCGATTTACCTTCATGGGTTTGAGTCCGCCTTTCGACCATCAGGTATATGAGCGAGTGGGGGTTGGGGGGGTTCCAATGTTCCTGCTGGTTTTTCACCGTAATAAGGCTGTGTACAGTGTGAAATGGACAATCCTTCGTCATATAAGTGAAATACCCTTGAGTTACAGTACGACCTTAAACACCAATCAAACAAACAAACAAATCAATTATAACATCAGTAATGTTTCCATTAATAGATATCACACGATTAATATTTTCCCGCCAAGAGTTGTGACATAGCCGTTCAGGGTATAAACAATGAATTTCTGACCGATCAAGCCCTTTAGATTTTTCACCTAAAATCGCTAAATTAAATATAAAAAACGACAAAAATTTGATTTGATGGAAACATGTTTTTAAGACATGCTTCCTCAGATTAAAATAAGTTTTTATTAATGATAGTAGACATTTAAGGTCATACTTCAGCTTATTTTATTTGCATTAAGGCGTGCCACCCCATAGGGTTAAGGTAACCACCCGTTGACAAAACTGGCAACAGCATGAGGAGGCAAGACAATCACAGGACCCAATACAACCACATTAACAGATTGGCTTTACATGTAACTCCAAGAGCATTAGGGTTACAGGAAGCTCCATCCCAACCATGATATTACATATATATTTTTTGTTTGTTTGATTGGGGGTTTAACGTCGTACTCAAGGGTATTTCACTTATATTATGATGGATTGTCTACTTCACACTGTTCATCACCTTATTACGGTGGAAAACCGGGGAAAAAACGCATAAAAACCACACCCAGGATTGCCGGAGCCACATTGTGGGACTCGCTCATATACCTGATGTACTACATATAGCACAGTTACAAATCTAGCTTCATTGGCTTGAGGCACATGGTCATTCCTCAGTATAGGTATATCTACATTGTCGGTCTACTGACTCTCCTTTAATAATGACATGTAAAAAAGACATTTGGAAAGTCCTAAAGTTCTAGTAGCTATAAAATGATTATATCAAGAATTAAAGTCATATTTTAGATTTTTAGATCAAGAATTAAAGTCATATTTTAGATTTTTAGATTAACAACAGAATTAACAACAGAATTGTTAATAGCAAAGAAATATTAACAGACAAAGTTATTCTCGTGCTAGTATGACCAATTACCTAAGGTGTTCTTGTTATTTAAAAGAAATTTAGAAACATGTGGCTATAATATTGCACATGGCTGTATTAGTTTGATCATTTTGTTTAAGTAGCCGGAAAAAAAGACTTGTATTTAAAGAGAGTATTTAAAAAGAATCCAGAACAGTCCAGTCCAATGCACATGTTTCTTTGGATGTACCAAAGGGAGATAAATTTAAGAAGATATGTAAGTTTTGATGATCAGAATTGTCTCCCCTGTGCCACTGCCTCAAAGCTGCATATAGTGTGTGACCTAAGCTAAGAACACACTGAATTTGATTATTTACTGAATTGTTTGAAATTACAATAATCTTTCCTTTTTCTTGTAGATTCCGAACCGGGCCTGGAGTAATTCCAAGCAAAGTTCCAAAAATGGTGGAAAATTTAATACTGGTGCTGAATGGGAGGTCACCTTCCAAAATTGACTTTGCCAAACTCTGGCTTGATCATCTCTCCACGTTCCGTTATTTACAAAATGTAGCTGTTTTTCTTCTTGGCAATGAGCAATGTGATAACGAGTGGATAAAGCCTTATATGGAATATATGGGAGGAGTTGTTAAGTTTGTGTATTTAGTCTATGATAGTCCTGATATAGATGACGTTAATTTTTATCAATGGCCTTTAGGAGTTGCCACGTAAGTCTTACATGTACTTAACTTCTGTTATAATAAAACTCAGCCATATAAAACTTTATTGGAGCAGAATTTTTTTTCCTTTTTACTCTCACAAAAAAGCTAAATCAGGATTATTTTAATTCCTCGTCTGTGTACTTTTTTGGTTGGTTTCCAAAATTGTCAAAATACTGTATGAGTGAATTAGTCAGCATGAAACCTAGTCATGTGACCGCCACCGCGGTACAAGCACCGGTGTACGGGTATGGGCACATTATATCTTTCTATGGAAGGAAAACTAAAAGAACTCAGCCGGAGTTCAGCAGTAGTCACCCCTAGTAAAAATTTAAAATTTCTCATGACCACTCATTTTCAGTTTAAAAATGTCTCACAAGATTCTAAATACAGCCAATATGTTTTACTGTTTTCTCACCAAACATAGGATTTCACGCGACCCTGGGTCGCATGGTCGCATGATTTTCAAAACGTTGTAAGGAGAAAAGGTCATATTGGATTTGACAAGAAAAAGATTCTCAGAAATTTGTTTGTGCAAAAAATGTATCCAAAACGCACAAGGTTGACATAACCATGAATATTCTTCACTGGGCGAGCTCTCCCATAATTTCCCTTCTATGAAACAGTAGGATGTGCCCATAGCTGTCTGCTATACTTCTACTGTACCCTTTACAGAAGTCAAATGTAAAGAAAAATGGTGATAGAAGAATTGAAGCAGCACTGAGTAAAACAGTTCTGAAATTTTATAATATCGGTTAAACATTAAATTTGCATACAAAAAATGTAAAAATTTAATAAAACTTTTAGTAGTGTTAGGAATATCGAGATCGGCTTGTTATTTATTGTGCTCATTAATGGATATACAGCTAACATTCAAGACCTCCTTGAATATGAAAAATTCAAGTTTAATTTTTATGTTTTTCAGATATCGAGATTTCCCCAAAGTTGATAGTGCTCATTTACCAATAGAAGTTAGGAGAAAATACAGCTGTAATTTTTTAGGTACAATTCATAAAAATTCTTCTCGAGAGAGCCTGATTGAGGTGTTACAGAGTGGGAGCTTTCAGGACATGTGTTACAGCAAAGTTAGATACAAGTAAGTCAAGTATATCCTTTATAAGTCCTCTACTGTTAGGGCTCATGAACGGTTTGTTGCTTATAATGTTACCTGCAATTAAGGGTTTTTACAAGGTTTACCCCTGGTTTTCCATTTAATGAGACCAGGAACAGTGTGAAGTTGACAATCTTTCATCATATAAGCAAAATACTGTACCCTTGAGTACAACATTAAAAGACAATCAAACAAACAACACTATGTCCTCCTGTCCCCGATCATGGCCAACTGGTTAGCATGTACACTTGCTAATTCTACTACAATGTACCCTTCATTGGATTGAATCCATCTGTCCACCATCAGGTGTATAAGTGGGTCACATGGTGTGGCCTTGGCAAACGCAGGGATGTTTTGTACGAGGTTTCCTCTTGGTTTTGCGCTGTAATAAGGCAAATTATTTCTTCTCGTGAAGAATTAACAGTGAAGTGGACAATATGTGTTCGTATAAGTGAAATACCCTTCAGTATGATGTTGCCCAGTGAGGGAGCGGGTTGGCCATGGCCCTGCAGAATACTCCCTCGGCTTCCTCGGTCGATGGTAAGAGGCGAGAAAAGAGGTTGCTTTCTGTTGCCCTGGTGATTGCAGAGCTAAAGAGTAACGGGAAGCAGATTTGTTTGCAGATGATGTTCTGTATTTTTGTCCGTCGTCATATAAGTGAAATACCCTTGAGTACGACATTGAACACCAATCAATCAAACAAACAAACCAACAAACAGCTTGTTTGCTTAACCATGGGGAAACCCTGTTCTGTCTGTTCCCCCAACAGCCAGGCCTGCATTTCTAAATTTGTTTGGACCTCAACAGAAAACCCTGTTTAAAGTGAATGTATTTCTCTGACTTCTTGCAGGTAGCTGGAGTTGTCATCTGTGTATTGAAGAATTCCATGGTGGAAAGAAACCAGAGGGCATGCTGTAATAAACAGAGTAATACCCATCATCTCCTCAAACGTATTTCTGTTTTCACGTGTGTTCAACAATCACAGTGTTCTAATAGGAGGAGGTCACAGGAATTTATTCACAAACACCTCAATAGAACATGTGATATACAGTGATATACAGAATCTGTGTTGGGCGAATGGATACAAGGATACTTGTTGCCCTGAATGGCAAGTGATTATTCCACTGTTTTCACATTGTGGAACGACTGGATTTTCATAGGCAAATCAATCCAAGGACTCAGTTGCCCTGAATGGCAGTTTAGTGAAAAAAGACCAAATGACATTTGGGTAATTTTTCTGATTTTTGAGTCAATCAGTCCTGATAAAGGCTGTTTGCACTATCATGCTATATCATCGACATCATTTTTGTTTCATGGCAGTTTTGACATGTCATAATGTCTTTGACAATTATGATATTAAATCTGCACGATCCTGTACACAACACATTTATCTGTTAATACAAGATTGTACTGAACAGAAATCATTGAACATTGTTACATTCCTGGAGCATAATGTTTTGTTAAACAATCTGATTTGCTGAAGTATTTTTTGTAAAAATTTCAGCTTCTTATAAAAATTTCAGGACAACTTCGTTCATTTATATATCACCGATTCACCATTTTGTGAAATAGAAATTGAAAAAGGTTCTTTTGAATAAAAGATATGAACAAAATAAAATATTTTTGTTTTTTTAATAGCTTGAAATGTTTGCCAAGAAAATAGATTATGAGCAGGAAATGTTGGCTTGAATCTGACACCATACAGTACTGTACAGGAGTTTAGCCAGTAATCAAAAGTATAGTGTCCAAAATATTCATTTTGCTTCACTTTGAAGCTTTTCTATCTCCTGGATGTTTCTTAAAAGAGGCAATTGTTCAGTTCAAGGTGTCCAAAGGACAGGTGGACACCCCCTCAGCCTAAGCTCTTGATACTGGGTTTCTTAGTTTTTGTTGCAGCCCATTCAAACTGGGCCTTTGTGGTGAAGGATTTTGAGTGTATGTCCTGCAGAGTATATGCTTTGGGTTGCAGGTTCTGTTCCTGCAGACTGTATATGGCTTAATATGCCAACAACCAGCAGTAGTTAACCTAAGTACCGCGTTTAACCCCAATCAAACAAGCAACAGTTAGCTATAGGACTGATAGAGGATCTGACAGTAGGAATTTATAGTGGATGGCCCCATTTACAACTGAATACCATACATTTTACTGAAGCTTCGTCCTGTAGAGGGCTAGGTCCAGAAAAAGTTCAAGATCTAAAGACAAATCACTGTTGTGTAAAAAAGGCTTTTTATTTGTGGTCTGATTATAGGTACTAAGGATTATTAGCGATAGTTTGTACATAATTTGTCACAGAACATGTAATATTAGAACGATTGCTATTTAGGTCTGCTTCCATTATATTCTCAGGGTTGCTGAGCGGCCTCCTTACCCAGTCTGAACGGCACTGTGACTTTAAGAGGACTTACATAGTCACTAGTGCCATATGCCTCATTGCGCAAGAAATGGGTGATTTTGTTCATTTTGCCCAGTTTGAATGTCAGAATCTATTGACGCCTTATGGGTAAAATATAACTTTTGCCAAATGGTAGAAATAGCTTTAGCATGATTTACTGAGGATTCCACATCCAATTCATATCCTTCGAGATTTCTCTCTAGAGGGTGCTTTTTCAACAATCTGCGCTGGCCAAGTGACAGTGCCGTTGAAACTGGGTGATGGCTGGTTTCATACTTCTGCTTTATAGACTTCTCGTAGTATTAAACACCGAAATAAATCAAAAAGTAGTAAGCTATAAAAGATAACAACAATCTAAAGTTCTACTTCAGTTTTCGGAATACTTTAATATGCCACATCACATAGTTTGATTCAACAATCATCTCGAGTGTGTATTCTTTCTGTTTCGGGATGATCATCAATATTCCGGGAATAGAACCACATGTCAACTGTTATAGGTCAACCACAGCCCTTAACTTGAAGGGAAGCGGTTCTCGGGTAAGTCCTAGTCTTGCCTCGAGAGGAAGGGATGTCACTCCTTCCGGAAGTTTAAACACAAACCGCTGTAGCATGGTTGTCAAGAAGAGAAACAATTCCATTTTGGCCAGACTCTCTCCAATACAAACTCTTTTACCTAAAAAAATAAATAAATAAATGGCCTGTCAGGCTTGATATTTCATGAAAACTAGCCTCAACAATTAAATTAGCTGATGCTATGTTATAGCCTGATCTATAACAGGCCACATCAATTTTTTTCTCTCTAGATTTCCCGATGAATAGCTGCTTAATGTATAATTTAAACCATGACCATCAGCGAATACCACAGTGATTGGCCACATTTGTTTTAAAATTTACAGTTGTCAAGTGTTAAATTCGACAACAAACGACCAGGGGCCAATTGATCAAAGAACAATTAGCTGCTAGAACCAGATTAAATCGCTAATAGTTATTTAGGGTTAGAGGTAACATGGCATAACGGTCTACAATAGCTGATTAAATTTAATAGCGCTTCGAGCAACCTTCCCCTGATAGAAAATTTAGATCTGGATTTAAAGAGTTTTCCAAATTTAATTTAAAATTTTAGAAACAGGATTTTCTTATTATCGGAGCTTTTGTAACATGGATACACCTTGTGCTCAGGACAGGAAAGTTGATTATGAGAGGGTTTATCTAACAAAGGATAGGCTAAGTGTCTGGGAAAATTGATTATCATTGACACTTCAAAAACCGTAAAACTTCTTTACGCTCGGACAGTCTTGTAGGGGCGAGAGAAAATGCCTGAATAGACTGGTCTGTCCGAAGTTTATCACTCCTCCTGTGAACATTTGAACTGGGACACAAGTAGGAAAATCTGAAAGACCACGACAGGGACAGTGAGTCGTGACTGTTAGCAGAGGTTAATAGGATTAACCAGCAGGACGAGAGCAAGCCACACCTTCTCACTTTCACTTCTACAACAACAACAACGTGTCAATTTAACCTCTATTATGGAAGACCTCCCCCTGTGGTAAACCCTATTTCTCTTTCTCTTTCTTCTCAGAAAGAATTTTCATGGTACTATCATTTTGGAGCTAAGTGACGAAGTTTGGGTTTTCTAGTAACAAAAACAATGTCTGCTTCTGCAACATCTGGAACGCAAAAGCCTATATCACCAACACTTCAACAAAAAAAATGTTTATAAAGTATCAATATGTATGAGAGAATATACCTGTTGAAAAAGGTAAGAAGTGTTCTCGCTTGGCCACTGTCCCATCAAGCTTTAAGAATCTCTGTGGGTTAAATGCTTCTGGATCTTCCCACAAGTTCGGGTCTTTGTGTAAAGTTGTCAGGATTGGCATAATGATCGTGCCTTTGGGAATTGTGTAACCATTTAAGGTGGTCTTGACAACAGACAAACGAGGTATACCCAGAAATGCAATATCAGCACATCGCTGAATTTCCATTAACGAAGCCTCCACATAAGGCATGTGTTTCCTGTCAGCCATTGTAGGGGGACGACTCGTGCCAACCACTGAATGGATCTCTTCTCTGATCTTTGTCTGTATGGCGGGGTTGTGCATCAGATAGAGTAAAGCCCACAAAAGAGTAGTCGCAGTTGTTTCAGAACCACCGAGAAACAAATCGTTAACAACCGATAGTAACTGCCCATCTGTAAATATAAATTATAATCATCAAGGCATAGCACACGCATTGACACAAACCGGTGTGGAAGAGGTGGCAGAGGTGGTGGAGTAACATTTAAAAGTTTGCACTGCCATTCTTTCCAGATGCGTTGTGCCCCGACTAGCCTCGTGGGGGGGGGGGGGGGGGGGGGGGGG
>JAVFBW010135028.1:0-13412 GCA_034783835.1 Mopalia ciliata
TCCAACCTGGAGCGGGGTCCTCAGGTTGGTCCATGTGCCCATACACATGTTCGAGACACGGGGCCAAATTCACTACAGAGAGCTAAAATTTACATTTTACATTAAAATACATTTAAGTATTGCCACAAATTGCTGTTTTAAAGGATGATTTATTTCATTTATCTCCCCTTAGGGTGACACAGGAACTGACTCATCTAGTGAAGATGTACACAGCTTAAGGCAGAAAGTGTCCACTCTATCAGCGTCCATCTCTACTTTATCAGAGGAAAAGTCACGACTAGAGGCTGGATATGTTGCGGAAAAGAAAAAATTACGAGTATGACACCAACAAAATTATTATAATTTTTCCTTATCATACCCCATTCAGTCTGTCTGTCTGTAACCATGATTTTGACCCAGTGCTTGTATCTTATTGACCAGGAGTCAGTAAACAGACTGACTGTTGTATCAAACCATGTATTTTCTCCCTCGGTTAGAAGAAAAAACTGTCAAATAATTGTATTTTTTAATTTTTTTTATTTAGCAAGACAGTGAAGAGTTGTCACAGAAATTAAAAAATCTTAAGGAAAATGCAGCCAAAACTGCAGAGGAGAAGAAAGAAGAAATTCAAACGGTAATGTTCATTTCTAAAAAGAAATTACAAAGTACTCATTTAGTATTACATCATTAGGCTCCCATATTCTATTGCTATTTGAATTCAATAGTGTAGCCTTCTATTAAAAATTCTGTTGGTCATTTGGTAATACACTAGTAGGGAAAAATGGTTCAGTTTGTTACTCATTGAAGTGCTGAACTCCCATAAAGGTACCTTGTCAGATGTGACCTGCATTTTGACCCAAAGTTAAAAAGGCGAAAAAATCGTAAAGTGAACAAGTGAAACCGCTGCAGAGTGATAAAAGCTGGCTCGGCTTGGGGTAGTTTGTTTGGTGTGTAGGGCTGATCTCTTTACTATGCATTAAAGGAAAATTATTGTTTCCAAATTATGTGTCTATATTATTAATATAATCTAATCTACGCATTTAGAGAATCAGTTGATAAATTAGATGAATTGAGTGAGATTAATCATGTTTGTGGTGGGGAATAAAGTTAATTGATTATACTATTCGTTAATGTAACAATTTGTAACAACCAGATGTCAGTTTGGTTAGTTGGTCCCAAAGTTAGCAAACCAGAGCAGTAACAAAAACAATGAACAGGTAGTTACTTGGAGACTACACAAAAACCTGTTTTTTTTATGTGCATTCAAGTATTTTATACCTTGTTTATCCATTATGCTGACTAGCAGACGATTCCCAGACCAATAACATTCAGAAGTAAATCTTTCACATTACGAGTGCAAAATACTGAATAGAATTTGAAAGTTAATGCTCTTTTAGTTTAATTAACTTTCCTTAAGTAAGCGTAAAGTGAAAACAGATTATTTATTATCCCATTCTGTTGTTAAGCTGAAGAACAAGATTAGAAGCCAGCAACATGAGAGAGAAAAGGAACAGACAGACCACGCTGTTATGTTACGAGAATTACAGAAACTGTTGGCCGCTGAACGAGCTACAACAGAGAGACTGGAAAATCAGGTCTGTTTGAATAGTTACCCATCATAATCTAGAGGGGGGTGCCTGTGGGTGAATGGTTAGCGTGTTTGGCTACTGATCCTCCTTTGTTGTACTGCTAAGGGGTTTAGGTGTTACCCCACACTAATTCAGGGTTGGCTTTTTATGAAGTTTCCTCTCAGTTTTCTATTGAATTTAAGGCAGAGATAGAAGTGGACTATCTTTTGTTATATCAGTTAGATTCCATTGAGGATAAACACCATTTAGGCATTAGGGGGGTGGGGGGGTGGGTCTGAGGGAGCTTTATGTTACCCCAGTGATCTCAGATCTAAGGAGCAAAAAGAAACGAATCTGTTTTGTAATGTCTCTATATTGGTCCTGTAATTGTCCTGTATTGTATATGTTTGTTGCTAGTGATGTTCATTCTGGTTTCAATGACCCACGAGCTGGCATGCCACCATATCAGTGAAAAAAGTACGGTGTAAAACCACATTCAAACATAATCAGTTGAACAATTCCTACCTCTAGAGGTAGGTAACAAATGGAAGCTGTTTGAGTTAACGATGTTGAGAATACATAAGGTTTTGTGCAAGAATTAAAGTTAATGTATTAAAACTCAGTGTTCATTTTTGTTGAGTTGAAATGATGAAAGGTTGGTGGAAATAATAAATATTTTGTGACTGATATTCAGTTTATAAAGCGGTAAATTCAGATATCTTGTGTTAAGTTTTAGGAGAAATTTACCTCCTTAAATAATTACTCTTGTCGTGAAAATCAACAAAGCTTTTTTTTTAATATGTGTATAGTTAGATGAGGAGCGAGAGAAATTGAGAGTTCGGGATAATCAGCCGGACGTATCGGAGCAGTATCAGAAACGGATTCGTGTTCTGTCCACGGAGCTCCAAGGTGTACGGAATCGCATGAAGGCTGCAGAGGACAAGGCTGATGAACCGTCGCCCCTCTTACTGGAACTGCAGAGAGAAATGGCTGAAATGAAGGTTTGTTAATTCAGTGAGCCCTGTTAATCTAACCAGCTTTTTGTATTTAATTTGATACATATAAACAATTTAACAATTTTGCTAGCAGGGATTTCTGTATGAGAGGTAGTGTTTCTCTCTGAAAGCTTAGCAATTGTTTACTGCCCAACGGTATTAAAAAATATGTCTACTTCTGTTTGATGGAGTTTATAAAAAGTTGCTTGTATAAACTCAAACTTGTTTATGATAATGCCTTCACATGGGTTGTCCCCAACAGCACAGTACTATTAAGCAAAACTATACTCTGATATGAGAACTCACTTATAGCAAATAATCATTGGCATTGATATGTATGGACTATCTGTGTACAATACAATAACTGTGCAAATCACTACTATCTAATGCAGTAATTTACACATATTAGAAATGGGGGTCATCGAAGGTGTTTTGTTATTCCTGAGTTATGGATCCTTTCTGGGATTGTTATTTATCTTTTTCTATCTTGTTTCTCTCAAATAAATAAACCCAGATATTAAGAGAAAAAAAATATACTAATAACTTAGGAGTTATAATTGCTAATTTTCTCCTGGCTTCAGGCACAGTATCGAATTCAAGTGGTTCAGGAACAGAGACGAGCCAACGAGGCAGAGGAGAAATTACAGGAGGCCTCTAAGATTGGAGAGGAAAGGGTGTCCGGATTGGAAGACAAGTTGTCTGAACTGTCAGAAGTTGTTGGGAATTACGAGCGTCTACGTTACCAGGACCAGCAGGCGATTCAGCGCCTCAAAGAACGAGTGACACAGCTTGACCTTGAGAACAGTGCACTGGTACAAGCTGTACATCAGCCCGAACATGACTCTGATTCAGCCAATGAGGAGAATCTAGATGCACAAACCTTAGCCAATAAAATTGTCCGACTCAAAGCTCTTCTTAAACTGGCCAATGATAGATCAGAAAAACCTGTTAATTTAGAAGGTAAACATTCTATTTAATTTTTTTAATATATTTTGCTAACTTTTCAAAATGCTGTTTTTAAATGTGTTTTGCTAACCTTCAAAAGAGACATTTTAAAGTTTAGATGAATTTGCACAAAAAACACTACATCGTATTATCATTTTCATTTGTAACTTGTATCAATAATCAATTTATCAACACATTGGACTGGCAAATCAGCCATCCTAACAGTAAATCAACATTAAGTTCATTCAAAAGTATTCAAACTAGATTTTGCTATATTCAAAACTATGTTCAACTCGGTTAACTAATTTATTGAGTCTTCTCATTATTGCACTTTGAGAAATAATCCATGAAAAATGCAGTCTATTTGACATTTACTCACTTTGCAATATTTTTTAGAGATTATAACATTCATATATATTTAATCCTGAGTATTGAAGCTTGCCAAAATTATATAACAGATGTATGGAACAGATTTATATTCTTCTGTATAAGACACTGAATACAATGGGTGTTCTGACAATCAACCAAGGGGTCCAGCAAGACCTTAATTATCTCCCTTTGAACAACTCTTTTTTTTTTTTTTCCCTCTGCCACCATGAACTCAAATGAAATAATTAATTTAAAAGAAAGAATGATCAATTCCTGACAGATAGTCTGCTATTTCCAGCCTTATGTTCAGTGAATTATCTGATTACTCATATAGTAGCTAAACTGAGGCAGTGGCGTGTAGTTTTGGTCACCTAGCGGGCATCTATATATATTTGGCTGAGAAGTTTAACATAAGCAGTACAACCAAGATTTGCTCGTTTCACAAGCGATCTTAGCTTACGTTGAACTTAACTGTCATGGTAACACCATGTCTTCACCACTGGTCGTCGTGGCAATGATGTTTTGCGTAAGCTGAGATCGCTTTGTGAAACGGGCCCAAGACTCTTGGATTAATATCAACTACCTTTGCGCATGGAGATTAGTGCACTTGCTGGGTAACTGTAGTTTTCAATAATGTTTTTACTTAAATCTTTTTTAGATATTTTTATAACTGTTAATGATTATGAATTTGACAGAGGTTCTAGGATCAGGGTCTGGTGGCTGTAGTTTGTGTGAACAGTTCAGAGAAGAAGTAAAGACAGTCAAGGAGGAGTTTGAGAGGTACAAACTACGTGCTCAATCTGTCCTGAAAAATAAATCTAGGGTAAGTGTCTTCCCAGCTTTCAACAAAACATGGGCAATATGAATTTGCCATTCAGAAAAAAATAAAACAAAACTTTTGTCTACTTGTCTTCTTTTCGAGACATTTTGAAGTCTAGGAGAACTTCTGGTATCACTGGTAAACCATCTCAGCATCTAGATGGAAAAAATGTCCTAGAATAAAGCCAGGAGTTATTAGTCATAAAAGTCTACATTTATGCTTAAATTATTCTTGTGTGTTGTACTATAAAAAAAACACCAATCAAACTTAGTTAAAAATTCCTAATATTTTGGCCTCCATAGGACCCTAGCAGTACTAAGCTGGAAGACAAATTACGTAGTGAAGTGAGTCAACTGAAGGATAAAGTAAAGACTCTCCGCCTCCAGTGTGATGACACAGAGCTCAAACAGAAAGTGAAAGAAGAGGAGTTGACGAAAACCATGATGTCATTGCAACAACGACATAAGGTAGAACTTGACCATCAGCTAGGGGAACATAAGCAAGAACTGGGGGTGTTGGAGCAACAACTGAAAAAACAGCGAGACCGGACCATATCACTGCTGGCGGAAAAAGATCATGAAATTGAGCAGCTTAGAGGGGCAAGTGCTCCCAGACTTCCCATGGTATCCTCGATCCACGAGGCTGCAGACGATCCCCAACATTCTCCTCTGTCTCCCAGTAAGTCAGAGGAAGATGAAGCTGTGTTCCAGCTGTTACACCAAAGACCAGGTCTACTGCAAGGGGAGACAAATCTGATACATTACGCTCAAGAGCAGTCTCGCAGAGATGTAGAAATATCAAGTTTGCGTAAAGGCAAGCGTCAGCTAGAAAATGCGCTTCGCGAACTTCAACAGTCCGCTTCGATGAAAGAAGAGAAATACCAGGATGAGATTGAACAATTAAACGAGGGTATTCGCAAACACGAACGTTACAAATCTCGAGAAGGAGCCAATTTGGAATATTTAAAAAATGTGACTTTTCGATTCCTGACCTCCTCTAACTTTCAGGCAAAACAGCAAATGTTTAATGCAATCTCTACTATTCTTCAATTCAGTCCAAAGGAAAAAACTAAGGTTGAACAGTTTATGAAGAGTTGGTGGGGTACATGAACTTGAATTAATCATAGATATTTGTCAAAAAGTTTTTGTCTTTATGTTCGTTTTCATTTCCATTATGACTGGAACTTAGAATTTCACTAATTGAGATGTCAAAGAAGTATTTTTTATTTTAAGATTAACAGTGAATTTTACTTTGGTGTCAATTTTTGGGGTTCATAAATTTATTTTAATTTATCAATTTTTCTTTGCATAAAGAGCATATCATATTAGTGGTAATACTCATTTTGCGGGTCAATTTGTAGAAATTTTTTATTTTTTTTTAATTTATACTGATACCTACGGCCAGGGGCTGTAAGTTTCGCTCATAGTCCTACTCTTTTGACTTGGCACTAAAGGAACATTCATTTTCCTATGAGAAGAAAATCCTGTCTACTGTTGGGGACCATTGTAATGCCATAATTAACATAGCCCTGAGCTCTGCATTGTACAGGAACCAATCATTCAGTCTTTAGAGTTAGATCTATATCATGACATTTTGAGATTGATTCATAGTAAAGAGAAACTGATACAAATCTGCAGTGCTATTACTTTTTTTAATTTAGACCCATCGCACATAGTAATAATTCTTAGTAATAATGAAAAGGTAATGGTTTAATCTCTCAGATCACTTAAATGTGAGAATTTGATATTTCTGTTTCTTAATGAACAACAGTCGACCAGTTTCATTTTCGTATCCGGTATTCAGCTGTAAGACATGTCCAGTGTACATTACACTGATGATTCAAATTGGTTTCCTTCGCCCTTACAGGCTGATATTTTGTTGACAAAATACAACCCAGAATAAACTGTTCAGGGAAAACCAATATCTAGATTTAACCCTCTAGCACCCAGTATGACAGTCATACTGGGTGCTAGAGCCTTAGAGGGTTAACATGGTTTTTTTCTTCTACAGATAGCTCTGGGAAATAGTAAAAACAACAACCCAAAGGATTTATCTCCCTTAGGGGACCTCATAAACAGTATGACAAATGTGTGATACTGGGTGCTAGAGGGCTGAGATCAAAATAACATTATCTTCCTAAAACAAATATCTTTACGTCAATTATATATGTCTGACTTCGATTTCCAGACGGTTTCAACCTGCAAATTTTCTGACCAAAATCTATTCAAACTAGATATTTTATACAAAACTAAGGAACTACTGAAAAGAATAAGGATCGAACGACCATGAGCCTAATGAATTATATGAAAGACCCTACATTATATTTTGATCGAGTTATCCTCATTTCATTTCAGGTTTTAGGCTGACTTCCCATTATTACTTATCTATCAGGGACGGTTCATTTGAGCCAAATCCCCAGTTCAACATGAGCGAGTCTTCTATAAAGATCTGTGAATATGCCTGGGGACCTGAAGAGAAATGGTTCAGCGGCCAGTACTGTTTGTTTCGACAGCCGGGGGAGGAATGTCATTCCAGCTTATCAAAAAGTAAAGCAACTAAACTTAGCCTGAAATTTAGACAACTTGCACTCTTATAGAAACTAATCGTGATCGGTTGCTTGCACTTCCCTCTTACCTTAGATCAATTTTTGTTTCGTAACAGAATTGGCGACACCTTTGGATGTCCTAAAGGATATTATTGCAGCAAAAATATTGTGTATCATTGCTTGTTATTAATCAGCATTAGTATTGGACTATCCTGTAGGGCAGTCTGTGAGAAGTTTTGTAATGTGACATAATTTCTGTTTTTCTGGTTCTTTCTGAGCTAAGGGGCGATAATAAATCAATTTACTTGTTTCCACTGTGTCTAGTGACGCGAGGCTGGCATCCTCTGGGGCGCCTTTATATGAGTGAAACTATTTAAAGTACGGCGTAAAACCCAAATCAACCATTGGCGCAATTCTACTCAAATTGTCTTGTCCTAGACATTGGGTAGCATATCAAACTGTTTTATTATTAATATTAACTTTTTAAAAAATGTTTTCAGATGCATCTTATGTAAAATCTTTTGGATCCCTTGTCTTTGGATATGACCAATGTTGCACAGCTAGCGATCAGTCGATCAGCCATAATGTGAAGATTACAACCGGATCATTCTGCATTTTGCAGGACTCGGCATCTTGCCAGAAGGTATAGAAAATAGCTTACCTCACTATACCAAGATTAATCTTTTTACCAGCCGTTGATTTCATATACATGTTATTGCACACAAGTTGAGGATTGTCACAATTCCAATTGATAATAGTATGAAGAGTAAGGTCACTTTTAATTTATCGATTATAAAAAATAGTATGAAAGAGTAAAAAAAACAATTAGCTGTAGAAACGGTATATTGCCAATGAATATATTAACCATTATAAAGTTCACAATTCGGAAGAGCTTGCCCTAACGTGCCCTGACATAATTTTTTTACGGTGTACTGTGAACAGATTTTTTATTTTCAAATGTTTGGTGGTCACGTGAAACAGATCAGGTCATATTTGCTATTACATGATAAGGAAGGCATATGCGTTATCATGCACTGATTGTTTATTACATAAATAGCAGTAGGGTATTGGTTTATACCCTATTACTATTTATGTTGTAAGATTTTATTACATGCAAAGAAGAAATGTACATCTTATCTACTTATTCGGGCACTTTGGTTAATCTTTAGTAAGGGTGTCATTGAGTACAAATGGAGTTCGTGACGTTAGCTCGCTGAACGGTGTGGCTGTGTGTGTTGTTGTGGCTACATGACATGGAAAAAAAGAGAAAAAATGAGTACTTACTAAAACTGTGGGTGTGGGGTCTGTTGTAACATTGTAATTGGGGAAGACCTCTTTCGAAAGATTTGGGTGTCCCCGAAAAGGGCTTTTGGAAGCCTGCTGCCCGACTGCTGTCTCTATCCAGCTAGTTGTCTGTCTGTCTACAAAGGTGGGTCAGTCCACAAGACCAGCACACCAGGCACAAGTCTGAGGAACCACGAAGTCTACCTGAATATAAAATGAATGCGCATCAAAGAGGCTGATCTGCCAGAATTATCAGTTCACAAAACCAGCACACCAGGCACAAGTGACTCTAAGAAGATCGAGTGAAAAATTTCGTGGCAAAATCCACTAGGCAAGAAGATGAGAAGATGATTCAGTACACAAAACCTTCATACCAGTCGCCTACACACTTCTCCTTATGGTTGGATTGATGTCGGGCCACTCTATTGGTCATCTCCTCAGAGGCACTCCGCCAGGGCCTCCTACCGGGCAGCTGCAACAGCCGACATCGACTTTTCTGTCTCCTTTGTTAACTTCCAGTTGTCCTTAAAGTAGGTATCGACGTCGTCCTCTGTTTTGTGTTGTGACTAGGGTTAATCAAATTGCCCACGTCCCCGTTCTCCACGAGGAGTTTGGCGGCGAAGGATTCCAGCACACGACGCTCTCTGAGTATGGCTACCTTCCTCCATTCGCGGAGGATTAAGAGGAGGGGCTCCTCCTTAGCCTTGGTGATTATGGTCATCTTCTATCTCAGGCGTGATGTGGATGACATTTGGTTACACGTCATTTTGCTTTGGTTGTCTTCATAATCGGGATATGACTGGATGGCGATTGGTCACTTGTATGTAATCAGTAAGCGCGGAAGTGTGAGAAACTTGCTGGATTTTAATTTCCAGAGATCCGAAAAAATCTAAAGTGACTTCCTTGTGTTATAATTCGAGAGTTTTTGACGGCCCTGGTCTGAGTAGCCTGTTAGGGTTGAGGTGTTATTTAGGAGAATCAGAGACGCCCTTTCACCCGGTGTGGTTTTTAAAGCGATAGACGAGCAACTTTTTGATAAGGAATAAAATTTACTGTGTATGTGCGAGTGAGACGACTTGAAAAACGGCTGTTTCCATCGAGATTATAATAAAAACGGTATATTCACGACGTGTAGGTTGGTGGAGGTTCTTCTTTGTCATAAATAGTTTGAGCGATGGATAACGCATTCTCTCGAAACACCGTGCACTCAACCAACAGACAACATGGCGCAGACATGAGGGCTTGAGTGAGGTCATGGTTACAACAGTCCGCAGACACCAGGTCTGGAGTGCCTTTTGTTACAATATGACACTCGTCTGCTTCAGTCTACATACACATTGTACAGGTTTAAAGTTAGTCCTTTGATTTCAAGATGATTAGCGATACCCCAAGACTGGGATGTAGATTGAAGCAGACGACTGCTGGGTCGCCATGATCTCAGTGATCGCCCTTAACCATGTCACGTGATATGTGTCATTTTGTGTTTGCCATTATGTTCTGTGCTCGACCTTTATTCCATCAAACTACAAACTAATGAAAAAATATATATAAAAAGAAAAACAGCTAGGCTATTCTTTAAAAAAAAAAACGTAATGAAGGTCTACATCACATCCTTGAGGTCTATTGAAACCAAGGGGACTGACTTTAACAGTGTACATGGAGACTAAAGCAGACGAGAGCTTGAGTGACCTCATGGTAACAGGACCTGGTGTCTGCCGACTGTTACCATATCACTCAAGCTCTTGTCTGCGCCAGGTTGCATAGTCGGTGTTTCAAGAGTAGCGTTATCCATCGCTCAAACCGCTTAAAAAAACACACCAGGTGAAAGAGCGTCTTCGCTTTTCCTAAAAAACACCTCAACCCCAACAGGCTACTCAACCCAGGGCCGCCAACATCCCGAATTCTAACACTAGGAAGCACACTTCATTTTTTTTAGATCTCTGCAAATTTAAATCCTGCAAGTTTCTCACACGTCCGCGCTGACTGTTTATAAATAGTTGACCAATCGCCATCCAGTCATGCCACAATCACGAAGACAACCAAAGCCGAAAGAGGTGTAACCAAAAGCCATCCACACCACGCCTAAGAAAGAAGAAGACCACAATCACCAAGGCTGAGAAGGAGACCCTCGTCCTAATCCTCGGCGAATGTGGGGAGGTAGTCAGACCCAGGAAGGGTCGTGTGCTGGAATCCATCACCGCCACATTCCTCTCGGAGAACGGGGGTGTGGGCAACTTGATCAACCCCCGTCACTACACATAACAGAGGGTGACGTCGAGACCTTACTCCAAGGACCACTGGAAGTTAACAAAGGAAGCGGAAGAGCTGCCCGACTGGCCCTGGGGAGTGCCTCTGAGGAGAAGACCATCAGGTTGGCCCGACATCAATCCAACCATATGGAGAAGCGGGTCGGCGACTGGTGTGCTCGTTTTGTGGACGGACCGATCTTCTCATCCTCGTGCCTGGTGGATTCTGCCATTAGAATTTTCACTACATCTTCTTCTTTTCGTCCTCAGCCTGGTGTGCTGGGTTTGTGGACTGATAACTCTGGCAGACTAGCCTCTTCGATGCGCATTCATTTTATATTCAGGTAGACTTGGTGGTTCCTCAGCCTCGTGCCTGGTGTGCTGGTCTTGTGGACTGACCCATCTTTGTAGACAGTCAGACAGCTAGCTGGAAAGAGTCAGCAGTCTGGCAACGGGCTGGCTTTACTTCCAAAGGTCCTTTTCAGGGCCACCAAAATCTTACGAAAAATTTCCCAAAAATTTGCAATTACAATCTAACACCCGTCCCCCACAACCACAGTTTTAGTAAATAATCATTTTTTTCTCTCATTGTCTTGCCATGCCATGAAACAACGACACACACAGTCACACCTTTCAGTGCGGTGATGTCACCAACACCGGCCATTAGTACTCAATAACACAGAGCCCTTACTTAACATGTACGAAGGTGTCAGAATTAGTATATAATAAAGTACATTTCTTCTTTGTATATAATAAAATATATATCTTGGCCAAGCAAAATAAAATTTTTGACAAGAAAAATAATAACTTGGTCAAGGAAAAAAAACTTACATGGAAAAAATAATCTTGGAGTTAAATTTATAAGTCTTGAATTTTCTTGAGTCTTGGCTTTGGCGTGCCATAATGGACCTTGGAAATTAATTAGGTCTAGATTCAGATAAATAGCCTTGGCTTCAGAAGCGAACACGAATAAAGCTGAAGGCAGATGTACGGCGGCCACGGGCTCATCCAAGATGCTCAGTGGAGTATGCTTGAATAGTCGCCTCTATGAAGCCCACATCCCCCTGCCATAAAATTTACCTGTGGAAATATGTATAAATTGTTCTGTGAACGTTGGATAGGGGATGAATGCATTTGACATCCAGAAAATCTGTGTAGCACTTTATCCAATAAAATGGTCATTTTAAACTCATTAATACGACAATACCATATTTATGAGCTATGATGAGTAGAATGTCTGTCTTTTACTGATTCTGAAATTAAATACAAAATCACAAAAGTGTCGCAACAACCAATCTGTGTTCTACGCTGTCTTGACCGCTCAATATGATATTGTTGAATAGTTATAAAATTAAATTGAGATCACGGTAATAAAGGTCGTGATCACGACATAAAAATTCTTATTCACGTTTTGAATTCTGGATCATCGGGTGTCAAAGGAACTCTGTTTAATGGTTAAAATCATAGCCTATGGGGAGATTTTGTCAAATGACCTTTTTCACTTTTCGTTTTCTGTAGCGTTAACGGTTATATAAATTTCTTAAAACAGCAACTGTCAATTAATCAAAACGGATATTCTTTTATTTACAATTTTAAGTCTTGTCTTTGCAGATAAACAGTTTCCAGTCCAAGAATGAAAAGATTAAAATTAAACCTTCCAACAGCAGTTCTCTCTCTGTAAGTGGCGATAGCATTTCTATCAAATGGGGAAATGTCTACGTTAAACTGTGTTGTTACGACCGCGAATCTGGTAAGTGTATAAGCGATTGTCGACTGTTCGAATAAGTAAAAAAAAAAAATTTGTAAATAATGTATCATTTATTAAACTGCTGCCGTGCTCTTCTTTCTTAGAAATACCGATCGCGAACCTCTGTTACCATGTCGGTTAGAGCTCTTGGGCCTGCTTCACAATGGCATTTTAGCTTACGTTGAATCAGCTACACTTCTTGAGTCTTCCTAACTTTTAGAGATAAACAAATGCTACCATGATTCAGCATCTTATCTTCTTATATATAAAATTGTATGGCCTTTCGTTGATTAAAACAATTCCGACTTCTTCCTTGAACTCTTGTGGGATGGATCGTCCCATTAAACAACCAATTGATGTCGTTTTTCACGTCAAAATCAACCATTTCTTAGCGATATACCCTATTCAGTGTTGATCGAAACTGTCGTCCCGATTTGAGAAATCGATTTCGCTGGGCATGCCTGGGTTTCTCTCAGTTTGAAACCGCCCTAGGTGAGTGTTCAACAAACAGGACAGACTGTTTTTTTGGCGAGGTAAGAGGCCATATACAGATTCAATATTTGTTTATTAAGAGAAAGGCCTTATTTTCAAAGGTTTCGTATACAACTGGAGGTCGTATCGCGTTTTGACTGTATAATACAAGACTATAAGGTACGTATTCGCATCTAACGTTAAACGTTACTGTCATGGCAACACTATGTCCTTAGCACTTGTCGTCGTGGTCATCACGTAAGCTAAGATCGCTTTGGGGATCGAGACTCCGGTGCCAGCTAGCGGTTAGTCCGAGGTTAGCATCCAGGTGAAGGCAAGCTAAATGTTCATTTCCAATATTTATAGATATATATTTCTAAAAGCAATCACACTGGCACAGGGATGTAGATCAATTAAAATCGAAAAATCATCTTACGTTCTAG
>JAVFBW010135039.1:0-13411 GCA_034783835.1 Mopalia ciliata
ACTATAACCCCACCCCCCCCCTCCCTCCTTTAAACTGTTAATTACGTGTTTTCAATTGTGGATAGGTCTGCTATGTCTTCAAGTACCATGCACATTTGAATATCTTGACTCGCCAAGCAGAACAGACGAATACTACCCCAAAAAATCAACAACAAACAAAAAAGCCGAACAAGAGATATGAAATCCGAATGGGCAGGAACATTTTGTTAGCATTAAGAGCAGACAGGTATTTATTGGATGTTATCGAGTGTGCTTGGGGATTAAAAGAATCTTTAACAAACTGTAATCTCGTCCAACTTAAACAGACGCAGTTATCCCGGGACACAGCACGGGGTTTGTTAGCACGTTTTCGTGTATAGGAATCCGCATGTAAAATATCAATGACATGCACAAATTCGAAACATAATACTTTTTTTATTATATATATATATTGTATCGTTGGTGTTTATTGTTGTCTATATATGCTGCGCTTGATATACTGGAGAGTTCTACAAGCGGGTAAATGTGTGACATATATGGTTTGAACTAAAGAGAAACCGAAACTTGCTTTCAATGAACCAAATACTAGTATATATAAAGTATTTTTGTCATATTATTTCAGGGCAGTGGAAACTTCTGTTTGCCATAATATTTTAACCCCTGAACATGGTGATGCTGTACACGTCAGAGTGTTTGTTTCTTTTTTTCTTTTTTTTTTTTTCTTTTTTTTTTTAAATTATAATAAACTTAATATTTTATAAATGTAGAGCAAAAAGCCTGCATGCCGAACCCCTGGACCACTTCATCACAATGCCAACATTCTGTACCGGTATATATTTACTTGAATCTGGGATTACAATATACTGTATATTGTAATTCCAGCTTAAACTTAAACTGAATGGGAGGGGACGACTGTCTTATGAACTGTGCTTCTCATTGAATTTGTCTAACAATTAAATTTGTTTATCATTCCTCCCCATAACAATACTAAGAAAACGTATTATCTTTATAACTTCCGGGTCTCTTTTGTAAAGTTTGCTGAGAGTTATTATTTATTTTTACATAAGGAAATTCGCTGAAACAGCTTTGCATAATTAATTTTTGAAAAGCTCAGCACCGTGGTCTGTGGTTGTTTAACCTACATAATTCAGTAACCATTTGGCTCAATACAAGCTGCTCAGAATGATGTCCAGTACTGTACCGGTATTTAAATGTTTTTACCAGAGTGATGTCGAGTACTGTACTGGTATTTAAATGTTTTTACCAGAGTGATGTCGAGTACTGTACCGGTATTTAAATGTTTTTACCAGAGTGATGTCGAGTACTGTACCGGTATTTAAATGTTTTTACCACACGAAGGCTTTTTTTTTCTAACATCAGCAGCAAACTGGAAACATGATATTTTTTAATGGATGATCATTTAATTACAGCTGAAGATCACCGAACCCACTTTAATGAAGTACCCTTAATCAAAACACGAACTTATCCTTATCACTTCCGGCTGTTTTGAAGTATTAGCTTTGGGATCACTAACTACAATGTTAACATGGTTACGGTGTTATAACAATGTAAAGTAAGCAGTTACGTGGTTAGAGCAGCAGCCAAGGGACTTCATTAAGAAACAGTACTGTGTTGAAATATATTTAACAAAACAAGAAAATAATTTTATACAGTCTATAAGTTTACCTGAATCCGATAAGACACCTGTTACCAGAAGCAACATAAAAATTGCACAGGTAACACCGAGACCTAACCGGTCACCCATCTTTCTCCCTCTCTATACTCAGTTAACAAACCGCAGAACGCCTCTCGCTGTCTCGTACAGTTCTGTGATATAAACGACAGGGATGTTGTACTCGTTATTTACAGAGTTCAAATAGGAAGACACTATTGATCTCTCTTCGATCAGGTTGTTCCTCTTGTTGTGGTGTGTGGATATCCAGCCTATACAGCGAACGATGGACGTATGTGGCTACATGACAGATTGTATATAACTATACTGAATTTGAAGGTTACATCACTTTTAAAAAATGAAATATATAGCTGAACCAGGAAACAAATATTAGAAAGCATGTACGTCAGATTGTATATATACTAGGGCTTCGTAAATATATAAACCAAAGCTATATTGATGGTTGCTGAAAGGCGATCGACTAGTTGTTCCACATGCATTGTGACAATTATGCTAGGTCGAACCAGTACAATGGTCACAGTTAATGGTCAAGCGGTCACTGGGGCGGCCAAGGCACACGCCCAACGATGAACAGCTATCTATGCATTTATACGATTCACTGGACAGATATTAATATTCCTTGGGGTTAAGATATACTATTGTGATAACACATATTAAACATTTTTCCTTAAAGAAATTAATTTACCTGACATACATACCTCACAATGACATATGGTCATTACCAAGGAGCAAACATTTCTACTAGGTCAGGTAAAAAAATAACGGGTTTATTGTTTTTGTTTCCTTGTTAAACTATGCTGCTTATAAATTCTTCGTCCTTATCTTCAACTATATTGCAGAACCCTGCCTTCCAAGCAGTACAACTTAAACGTGCCGTTAAATGTAATACATTTAAAATATATTATACTACTTAATAGTACGAAAGCAGAAACAGTAAGAGCATTTAAGTGACCTAGTAACAGTAGGAAACCTGACATATTTCTGAAGTCTACACAAAGTATGATCGAAACCCAGTAATTTATTTTAAACTCTATTGCAACAGTAATATTTATGCTAGTAACATGTCAACAGCTACCAATTTAATCTATCTTATTTATCATGCGTTAATATGTTTTAAGCAATGAAACTGATAGTATCCAAGCCTATCCCAGCAAACACACTACGTAGTTGCAACGTTGTATACTAGCAATAATATGGTAACGTTGCAGAAAAACCAAAAAACAACGTTACTTCAACGTAAATCCACGAAATTTGGTTGTTAGTTTGTTTCCACCAGTTAATACAACGCAATTATAACGTTGACAAAACGTGACAGAAAACGTTGAAGCTTAACGTTGTAACAACACAAATCGACTACATTGTGAAGTGGTAGATTTGTGTACAACGTAACAACAATGTTGTCAAACGTTAAATGATGCAACAACAATATAACAACGTAGCTATTACGTTTCTGTTTTGTTGTCGTGTGGTTGTATTCTAAGGTTGAGACAACATAACTGGTAGTCCACAAAATTCCGTTGCAACAACATTACACGACAAAAATAAAACGTTGTCTTTACAATAACTATTATTACAAAAACTTGAACAATATAAAACTCACATCTTACCAAGACAAAGATTAAAATGTATAAGATCAAACAAACACCCTTTCATCCTTGCCTTAATTGGCTTCAAAAACGTGGCAAACATTCTTTGGGCTACTGCGGAATCAAGCAGCAAGCCAAAAAGCCGTTAACAGATAATTGCCAACGAAAGCCTTAAAAGGACCTACCGCTAGTCAGGGCAAACATTTTGACTTTTTTTTTTTTTCGTTTTTGATATCTTCTTTTCATAAACTTAATAATGCAAAAAGTTCGACCAAAAAATTAAGTATTTTAGAATATTTTATTAAATTTAAATTATAAAATGCGTGCTTCAACGATTATGTATATCGAAGGGCGGAAGGGATTAACAAGATTATCTCACCTCAACTGACTACCTGCTGACTATTACCACAAATCAATTAGCGAAAGGTCCAAAGATCAATTACATGATCGTTGGTTTTTTGTATTGGAGCTGAACAGTAGGCATGGGGAACAAATGTTTTTGGGTGGTAGAACACACATTTATACAGACTACTCACGCCTCCAGTAGCACTACTACTGTTAGTCATTAACAAAGGTGTGAACAAAATCTGTGATGCCGACGTCTATAAAATTTCAGGGTTAAAACTGCCATTTAAAGACATTCTTTAAAAATTATGTATTAAAAAATGCAATAGGTAAAATTCTATATCGCCTTTTCATTCAATTATAAAAAAAAACATGTTGTTAATTAAATTATTGGAGCAATCTTGAAACAAACTCGAGTTCAATCACTAACATAAGTTTAGGCTGTTTTCTCAGCTTTCATTTTTCTTGATTTTCATGATTGAAATCGCTTATTTCTCGTAAATTATTTGCACTAAGTGTTTGAAATTTAAAACAGACAATCTTGAAGTCATTATCTAAAAAACTGTCTTGCAGTTTTTTGTTATTAATTTTCGTTTTGAAGATATTTAGCAAATATTTTTTACGGGTAGATTTTAATTTTTACATATATTTTTATATATTGTTCCAAAACTACGTTGAATTTTAAAAAAAAACCTATGACGTTTTTTTAGTTTTAATATCGGTATACACAGACATGCAAGGTTGGACAAAAATTCTCAAACCATCTCAGAAAAATAAGAGTTATAAACAAGGGTCCGTTTTTAACAATTATTTGACGTTTTTCTTTATTTTTGTCATTATAAAATAAAAGAATTATATTTAGAATGTTGAAATCTTATGCTTTCTAAATATACATTTATATGATGTTAATATAATCATCCTTTGGAAATACCTGCAAAAGACATGAAAAGATAAGAGTCACAGTTTTTACTTCTGACTAGTGGTAGAGTCCTTAAACTGTTAATGTGTTAAACCACAATAAACCAATCAAGTTATTTTCTAACAACACACAGATTTAAACAAGTTATTTTACTTTTTGTTGACAGATTTAAGAAATTATGGCAGATGACGGTGATGTGGAGAATGGTCAGAAAGAACAAAAGATGACATGTTGTCAGAAATTCAAGAGTTGTCTCACCTTGGCACCCGAAGGGTCCACTCCTGTTAACCACAAAGTGATGGGCCTCTGTGTTTTAGCTCTGGTATGTGCATCTTTTAAAAATGATTTTATATTTTCACTCAGCTGTTATTTGAGTAATAACTCAACTCTCATGTTTCTGTATTAATATCTGCTATATAAGAAAGAAAACAAATGTGAACAAATTTCTGGTCACACCTACTTCTACACTTTTGATTGTGTTATCCAATGTTTTTCTTTTTTGCCAAATTCTTCTTGGCCTGCGGTCGTGGCTTAGTAGTAGTGTGTTTGCTTACTAAACTTAACCTGCTTCGATGTACCGCTACAGAATAGAGTCCGCCTGTCGACCATTAGGTATATGAGCGCGCCACATGTTGTGACTCCGGCAATCGCAGGGGTGGTTTTAAAACAGTTTCCTCTCAGTTTTCCATCGTAATAAAGCTAGGTGCAGTGTGAAGTGGACAATCCGCCACCATATAAGTGAAATACCTTTGAGTTCGACGTTAAACCCCAATCAAACAAGCAAACAAATCAAATTCTTAGATCTGAAGCCCTCTGGGTAAGCCGTAACGGCAGTTTGTCTAAAAAGTAGCAATGCTATTTTTACTTTGCACTGGAAGAAAATTTAATTCCAACATTATGGAAATGCTTTGCATCTTGGCTGTGTTAGAGTCAATTATTGTTGTCATATAAGGTCATATAAGTGAAATACCTTTAAGCATGGTCCCGCGGCCGTAGCTCAGTGGTAGCAAGTGTGCTTCCTAAACTAGAACCTGCTCTGATTTACTGTTCACGGGATCGAGTCCGCCTATCAACCATCAGGTATTTGAGTGAGGCACCCTGGCATTTGGAACGGTCCTCTTATTAATGTCAGGTCATATTTATTGGACAAAATTCTCAGCATAGACAAATTATTTGACACCTCGTTAAGGCATGGCACCCTGGCAGTTGGAACGGTAAACTGCAGTATGGTTCAATATGTATTTGCTTATCAATGGAGGGACAAAACAGCAAATCACTTGATATTTCATTGTTGTGTTTTGGTATCATTCTTTTCAGTTGGTGAATGTCATTAAACTGAAATGTTATTTAGCATAGGTAAAAAAAAGATCTAACAATCTATTTTGGTGCATTATTAGCAAAGACCTGTGATATCGACAATGCAACAAGAAAATCTTCAGATTATTAGGTTTTGAAATCTAGTATTTTCGTTATTTTAAACCAGAAACTGTTCAAACTAAGAAAACGTTATACCAAAATAATGAAAATACTGTTAAATTTCACTTTCTAAAAGACTCAAAAACTTTTCATTTTCAAATCTAGACTTAATTTCAGTTGAAATTTATGTTTTTGTTTACTTTTCCAGTTCTCAAGTTCGTTTACCATCACCTTCCTCTTTCCATTTCTACCTGACATGGTTCTGGTAAGTTCTTAGTGCCATAGAAAACACAGAGATTTGGGGATCTAACTCATATAGTTTACCTGTTTCCATTTCCCTTTCACAGGATTGAGTCCGCCTGTCGTCTGTCAACCATCAGGTATATGAGCCAGCCACATGTTGTGACTCCGACAATCGCAGGGGTGGTTTTTACAAGGTTTCCTCTCGGTTTTCCCCTTGAGTACGATGTTAAACCCCAATCAAACAAACAAACATATAGTTTGGCTTTTAGTCCATTATTACTGATGTGAGATTTGGGCCAATAGCTGCTCAGTTCTCATTGATCTTTTTTACAACTGTTCAATAGCTTACTAACATGCTAACTCTGAAATGAAGTATGACCACAGATCAACTTAGTGTAAAATAAAATAAATGCAACTCCAAATATTGGAGTGATTTTTGGTATTCTATATTTCCATGCTCTTCTGTTTGTCAATACTTGTCAGAATTTCAAGCAATATAAAAGGAAGAGCTTGAAGGGAGCTTTATGTTGCTGTTGGTCTGTCCTAGATATGGTGCATAGAACCCTATCAGTTTGTCTTGTCCACCCCTGGAAAAAATGTAAAATTTCCCATGACCACTAATTTCCAGGTTAAAATTTTTTCACCAGATACTACATACGGCTAATACAGTTTTAAAAAATCTTAAACATCATGTACTATAGGTTTAACTTTTATGCAATAAATGCTAATTTTTTCGGATTGACAAGGATATTGGAGTTTGTTTTATACAAAAATTGTAATAAAAAAAAATTTCTAAAATTAATTAAAAATTTCTCAATAGATGTTGGATTTAACGCAACGTGGGTCACATGATCACATGATTTTCCAGGGTGGTCTTGTCTTGTCCTTATTTGTTGCCAGTGGAATCAAGAGAGGTTTTTCTTCTTCCATTAGTTTAGGACACCATTATTTGAGTAAAATATGCTTAATATAGGCCCTCTGGATAGCAGTAGTTTGTTTGAAGCCGGGCAACGCTGTTTTTACTTAACACTGAACAAAAATTAACTTTGCAACATTATGGAATCACTTCACATCTTCATTCTTGGTTGTGCTAGTGTCAATTATTGTTAGGTTAGCCCAGGCTGTCATATAAGTGAAATACCCTTAAGCATTGCATTAAATAACCAATTAATAAATCAATCAATCCACTTAAAGATAGTATTGTGCTGAGCCTATATCAAAACCAAATATGTACATGACCATTTGTGATTGTACGATAACAGGGCAGTTTCTAGAAGAATTTCCCAGGGTCCTATCCCAAATAATTCAGACCATAATCAGGGTTCTGAATCCGCTTTTAGCTTGATTTTAACAGGAATTTATGAAAATAGTAAAATATTGACATTAATTTGGGCTTGAAATAGTTGCGGTTCCCATATGTTATTCGTAAATAAAATGGCTCTGGATCCTGCCCTGGATAAGGAATGTATCAATTTTGGCATTGATGATATCTCAAGTTCTGAATGTCAGTTTTGTCAAACAGAGTTACCTTTGACCCTGTTTCACCTATGCAGAGGTTATAATGATTAATGATTAGATATTCTAGTTGACCTTCGCCTGTTGACCATCAGTTATATAAGCGAGTCACATGTTGTGGCTCCAGCAATCACAGGGGGGGGGGTCAAGGTTTTCTCTCGGTTTTCCACCGAAATAAGGCTAGGTGCAGGGAGAAGTGGACAATCTGTCGTCATACAAGTGAAATACCCTTGAGTACGATGTTAAACACCATTCAATCAAACAAACAAATCTATTTCACCTTTGCCCCAATTGCCAATAAAAACATGTCCTATTGAACAGATAACAAAAAAAAAAACAGTTTTAAAAAATGTTCAACCTTGTTAAATGTGAATATTTTGTTGGTTTTCAGTTTTTTGGTTTTCCAGAGGAAGAGAAGGGTTACTATGCTGGTATCATAGCCTCTTCAATGTTTGCTGGCAGGGCCTTTGGTAGGCAAGTGTTTTACTCTCCTTCTCCTGAAATATTTCTGCCACTGTACTGCATGTGATACCATATTACTTTGGATATCCCTTGTAGAAATGTCTTGTACATTATATATTCAAAATAATTGAAGCATTTTGTACTTTGTCCAATGTAAGCCTAAATTTCTTTCTAAGTCCACTTCCTATGTAAATATTGTCATTTTGGACACCATAGTTTCCATTCTGGCTAAGTGTCCTAATGTTTTAGTGTACAAGATGCAACATGCTTCAAATCAGATACGCCCTGTGAGGGAGCGGGTGGGCCATAGCCCTGCAGAATACTTCCTCGGTCGATCGTAAAAGGCGAGAAAAGAGGTTGCTTTCTGTTGCCCTCGTGTTCGCAGAGCTAAAGGGTAACGGGAAGCAGATTTGTTTGTGATGTTCTGTATTTGTGTCCATCGTCATATAAGCAAAATACCCTTGAGTACGACGTTAAACACCAATCAAACAAACAAACAAATCAAATCAGATACAGCCCGAGGCCGTGGCTTAATGGTTAGCGAGTGCGCTTCAGAGCCTACTTCAATATAGTGTTCACAGAATTGAGTTCGTCTATCAACCCTCAGGTATATGAGTGAGTGACCAGCTGTTGGTGGTTTTTACAAGTTTTCCTCTCGGTTTTCCACCGTTATAAGGCAAGGCGCAGTGTAAAGTGGACAATGCCTCATCATATAAGTCAAAATGAATACCCTTGAGTTTGACGTTAGACACCAATCAAACAAACGATCAAATCAGATGCAACATACTTCAAACCAGACGGCTTATTGTGGGGGTTGCGCTCTTTTAAGACGACTCTGTTGTTTAAATATGTCTAATACAATCAATATAAAGGTAGTGAGAATATTGGTGGTGGTAGCATATTAATCATTTTATATTAATATTTCTAATATGTAGTTTAACGCAGAAATAGGAGGCGATACTAACAGGCTTTCCTTTTTGTTCTCTAGTGCTGGTTCACATATAAAAATGCTGGTGATGGAAAGTTGTGATTTGAATGAGAAATAATCATTATGTTCAATTTAAAAAAAAAAAAAAAACTGTTGACTTACTATACACTTTTTCAAATCCATTTGAGATAATAGCGATTTAAATAAATATGTTATTTGGTGTTTAATACTTAATAGCCAGTCCCATGAAGACTAAACTAGATCAATTCAATAGTTATTGTGGTATGGAAATATGAAGAATATTCAAAATAGCTCCCGAAAACTTGATTGAGACAAACGTCAACGCTTTAAGTGATGGTGAAGCTTTGTTATAATGTCACAAACGTTTATTTTTGTGACATAAAAAAACAAAAAAAACATCCTAAACGTTTTGAATAATTTATGATGACCTTTGACTTACTGCCAGGCCTCCTTCTTAATATTTCTAGACTTCCATTGAGACAGTGAATCTTACACTGCCTGACATGATTATAAAATATTTGACTGCAAGAAGAAATTACATTTATCAAAGAGCTAATTAAGAGCTGATGTTAGTGAGAATAATGTCCAATTATTACATTTATAAATTCAAACATTAGACTGTTGTGGTTTTGATTATTTAAATCAAAGGTCTGGGATTCAATATAATGTATACAAGAAAAAAGGGCATTTCTTGTTTTAATCATTTGGCTATATACTTTTTGAATCAATCAATATCTAGTGTACAGGATATCTTTACCATTGGGTAATGTTAAAATACTGTCAAAATCCTCCTGGGCACTATGTGGTTGCACTTTTAGCAGTAAACAGAAAAGCTCCGCCAATATTGACCAATCAGATCTCTTTATATGGACCCTGCTCTCTTTTCACAATACCTAGCAAGACTTATATAGTACATGTGAATCTTTAATAGTTTATACCTGGGATATTCCTCTTTACTCTTAGAGATAATGTGCAGCCAGCCATCTAATAGCCATTCTATCCAATGTTTAAGCTATACATCTACAATTTTACAGAGCCAAAACCTACTCCTTTCAGCAAGATTTTTAATCAGCTGAAATAACGCTGGATGTGGCATAAAATGGTGACTTTCTGTCATCGTTGGGAAAGGAGGCCCCAGGCTGTAACTAAGTGGTAGCGTGTGCACTTACTAAACTGAACCTGCTTAAATATACTGTTCGCGGATTGAGTCTGCCTGTTAACCATCAGGTATAAAAGATTTTTTTGTTATGGCTCCAGTAATAGCGGGGGTGGTTTTTAACACATATCTAGTTAGGCCCGCAGTTGTGGCTTAGTGGATAGCGTGTGTGCTTACAAATCGTATTTCGGTGTATCGTTCACTGGATCAAGTCTGTCTGTCGACCATCAGGTATAGGAGAGAGTCACACGATGTGAGTCAGGCAATCCCAGGGTGGTTTTTACGAGGTTTCCTCTCGGTTATCCACCATAATTAGGTGTGAAACAGTGTGAAGTGGACAATCCTTCATCATATAATAATAATAATAATAACAAAACTTTATTTTCATAGGTTTGATAAAACTTGGTCAACAGTTTGCTGATCTTCCCCGAGGCCCTCCTTTCATACATACACTCACAAATATAGACTAAATAACCAAACCTACCTCTCGGTTATCCACCATAATTATATAAGATAAATATCCTTGGGTATGATGCTAAACCCTAATGAAACAAACATACCAGGTGTTAATTGAGGAACTTGTTAATTTTTATGTATTTTAGTTACTTTTGGGGCTGGCTGTCTGACGTTAAAGGAAGGCGACCTATCTTGATGATCACAATTATAGGCAATGGAATCTTTGCACTGGCATTTGGATTCACACGGACTCTGACTCAAGCGATTGTTTTCCGGTTTCTCACGGGTTTATGTAATGGTAGGCTGTTGTCAATCTGACAGTAGGACTGGACAAAATGTGACACATGGTTCATATAACGGTAGAGTGAGTAGTTGACAACCTATTTTGTTAGCTCTGTTAAACCCCTAGCTAACAAAATATTTCTTTTAATCTTTTCTACAACTTCATTTATATGATCTTTGGGACATTCCAAAACATTCTAAAATACTGATTTTGTTATATTATCAATATTATAAAGCTCAGTTTACTGCTGAAGGCAGACATTTTTTAAAAAATTCAAAATTTTACTCCACAATCACTTTGGATTTATACATGAACAAAAGTTCCTGTGAATTAGTGTTTTGATACTCTTTTTTTTCTTGATGAATTTGAAGGACATGAAATACACTGTACAGGTATCACAATTTGTCCAGACCGACTGTTAATTAATATGCATGAATAATTGTGTTGTGTGTTACTTTTCATGTTCCCAAACAGAGTGTTTTGTTAAAACTCCACTGACGAATCACATAGTTATAAAGCTGTAAAGAGCGACCATGATTTTAAACAAAAATAAAATTGTAATCACTGTATATCTTTCAAGGGAGGTTTGTAATCATTGGGAATAATGTAATTTGCCCAGTCTTTTTCAAAGGACTGTAAACATTTGATACATCTCAATTTTGTTCCGGCAATATAATCATGTAAAAAAATTTCAGTTTTAAAAAACAACACAATACGGGGCTTCCCAGTTATGACAACAGAGTGACATCCCTTTGTGAAATGATGTTGCGACTTTATGGCACTGTAGGGCAGTCTGCCTGTACTTTAACATTGCGGATTGTTGGTTTTCAGGAAAATTTAGCTTTAAAATTGTAACTTTTGCAAAAAATAGTTTTGTAAGCTATGGGAAAAGAAATTCATATGGTTTTATTAATGTTTTTCTGTTAATTTGCAATAGTCCCTTTATCGCCCATGTTAAACATCGTGGATTTGCCCTCCCACTCTGTTTTCATAACATCATAACTGGAAAACCCTGTATTAGTAACATCTGTTATATAATTTGGTATTTTCCGTTAACAAAATAACCACAAAATTTGTTTTATATTATCACATTTGGAATTATCCTGATGCAAAGTACAAATAACCCTTAACATTAACAGAAGGTGGTTGACAGGGTGCTATTTTAAGTGTGGGTCCCTTTTAACCTGATTTGTGGCATCTCAAGAGGGCTTCCTGTTGCTCTGTTGCCTTAAGAGTTATGGGGCAAAAGGTGAATACTTGGTGACCATTAGAGCATAGGGTGGCGTCATTCACTCATTGGGCTGGCTAGTTGTCTTATGAGTGAAATAACCTTAAGTATCAAATCAAACTAACAACACCCAAATGTTTAGAGGCTATCATATTACTTAACTTACTAAGCCTGACAAAAGATAACTTTATACAGTTTTGTTTTGCTGTTTGAAAATGCAGTTATCATAAAATGTAAAGAACAGCATCAATTAAACTGTGTTTTTTTGTAACCCCAATTTCTTCCACAGGCAGTGTTGGCACAGCAAAAACAATTCTATATGAGATTTCAGACGATACCAATCAAGCTGTGGGTATGTCAGCTCTCGCCTTCGCTTGGGGCGGGGGAATCATTGTGGGGCCCGCTATTGGAGGTAAAAAAAATTGTGTTGTAGGTTACCTCTCTTATACATAAATCTCAATGTGGCTTCAAAGTCACAGGGGTGGAAATTAAGCCGTCCTGAAGGCCAAAATCTGGTAGTTTTTGTGTTGGGCCTGTAAATTTCAAGACCTGCAGGCCCGACTGTAGATTTTATGACCATATGTGTATTCCGTCAGGCCTGTGTTATTATAATTCACTCACTTTAAACTGAACAGTCTCTAGTTGAGCCCAGCAGACTGAACACTTGATGAGATAATGGATATACTGTGACAAAATCAGACTTTATGACTTAAATATTAACCACCCCACACTAATGATTTTAAAGAGAGTACAGTGACCTAAAATCACAAAAATTGTCAAGATGTGAGAATAGCAATATTGGGTTGGACCTGTAACATGTTTGTTGGGACTGTAGCTTTGGAACCTGCAGACTTAAGAAGCCTGTACAATTGAGTTCGGCCCTGCAACTCTTGAAACCTGCAGGCCCGGCTGGCCTGATCACAAAAAAGTTAATTTCCACCCCTGTAAAGATGTTATATTTTTCTCATTATTGCTATTATCTTTAGTTGATACTTTTTGTTTTATTGTGATACTGCAGTGTTTGGGGTTGGGTTGGGTTAACCTGTGCTTCCTTACTCCATTCTCTAGAAGATTACCAGCATAGATAAATGGCTGACTCCATTTTCTAGAAGATTACCAGCATAGATAAATGGCTGACTCCATTTTCTAGAAGATTACCAGCATAGATAAATGGCTGACTC
>JAVFBW010135050.1:0-13411 GCA_034783835.1 Mopalia ciliata
ATATTTGTGTCCGTCATCATATAAGTGAAATACCCTTGAGTACGACGTTAAACACCAATCAAACAAACAAACAAATTCAGGCTCTCAGAGATTAGGGCTAAAATCTAGCCGATCTGTTTGTGATATCTTTGCATAAGATGCTGTGATTATCCTGTATTTGTGCTGTATTGGCTTTCTTACAAGCAGTGTCAAGGTGATTTCCTTCACCCATCAGGCTGACAATCCGTCAAGGTGTGAAATAACCTTAAGTACACTGTAAATCACAATCAAACAAACACGACAGAGATTAATGTGTTCATGGGTAGTTTTAGGAGGCTTGGAACTCTCTTGGGTAGTGGAGCATTTATTTAGGTGATTTGTTTTGGTGTTTGGCCTTGTAAATCCTTGTGGTGAGTTTCTTCTGTCATCATTTGGCAAGGACACTGGAGGCTGCCCCATTATCACATTAGTGGAATAATCTAAGAAAGACACACTACCCCAACCTACCAACCAGTTTGTCAGTTGATTTCATTATGAATTGCTGGCAACAGCAGAGAGGTGAGTTTTCTCCCTTGGATGGTCAACTATAGGGGCCAACAATTATGTTTGTAACAATCGAACCTTTCCAAGGCAAAAAAAAAAAAAAAACATTTAAGTTTTGTATTGGGATTTCTTTTACATAATTTTAGCTTTTGCTCTCTTGTGAGGTAACAATAAGGATGCATTTCACAAACCTGTTCACTTCCCCTTTATCTCCATCAATAAATAGCTTACTGCAACATGTTGGCTTTTATAATATTTGGTAATATTTTTAGAGAAATTCTATGTTCTGAGTTGTTTGATAGTTATTACATACACTTTTGTCAATGTATGAGGTCTGGTCAGTTTGCAGTGAAATACCATTGAGGGTGGTAATGAAGACCAATCCTACAAAATAATTTTCTTTTCTGAACATTTGGTTGGCTCATCAAAGGAGTAAAATCAAGATTATGCAAAACCCAGATCAAATAAATTGACAAAGTTAAAGCATTGGTATATACATGTAAGTGGTTTATGGCTTATAAAGTCATTAAATAGTGATAATTTTGAGAATGGGGATTGGCTGTTCTAAAGATTGTTTTAACCATCAATACTGGAGATTGACAATAAAGCTGGCATTATGGAGCTGACCTGTGTGTAAAATGTCAGCTGTTGTGTTTAGGTGCCGGTTATGAGTCTGGGAGTGAGTCTGAGGAAGAGCGTAGTGAGAGATCTGACCAATCAGAGAGCAGTGATGATGAGGACATTGAGGAGAGGATTAGGAGGAAACGTTCGGACTTCGATAGAAAACACAGAGAGGTAATGTCACAATTTGAGGAAGAGGAGAAACAGAAACTCTCTCAACAAAAGAATAAAGGTACAGTACATTTTACTTTACTTTTGGCTGACTTTGAATTGATCATTCAAATCAGATATGCCCATGAGAGTGTGGGGTACTTCCAATTACCTCAAGACGTTTCGATGACTTATGATGTGGCACTGTGGGGCCGAGGATTTCTCCAGATGCGATTCGTTCTTTTCTTAACTCTGGCATCAGATAAATTAAGTTATCCCTTGACAAGGGTAAACATTTTTTACAATTGATCCTGCAAGCCATTTTACCGGTATGCTAAATTCTAGAGTAAACTTTTCTCTTTTTGATGATGGTGATCATTTTAAAGGGTAAAATGTACCAGTTGTTGATCTGAGGTGTAACTGCGGTAAGACTAGTATTAACAGTATACACTCTGAGTTTAATGTAAAGACTCTGGTGACGAGAACTACTTGATGTGTCTAGGAAGACAATAAGGCAGCGCAGCACACTCGAACATTTGAAATAATCAATGAAATAAAAATTGAATTCCTACTTTTTTTTTCATACTAAACATGTAAGCATTTTTTACTCTCCTCACTGCTTATTTCTCTACGCCAAATGTATTATTCAACAAATGTTAATAAATTTATGGCAAATATTGATTTTGCAGAAATCGGTCGCCAGTCTCCCATTTTTGATGATGTACCACCTTCCCCTGTGGAAGATGAGAAAACAAATGAAGACATGAAGTCTGCTGAATTCCTGTCATTAGCTAGTGATTCTGAAAACCCTTTCAAAAATAAGTATGATAAGATTCCTGGCTTAGAAGTGAAGCAAGAGAAGCTGGTGGAGGAGAAAAAACCACATCGATCTGGAGACGTCAAAGATGGAAAGCCAGTAAAGGACCAAAAACGACGATCTAGTGACCATGCAAAAAAACCAAAGGAAGAGATTGAAAGCAGTGGTAGTACAAGTAGTAGTGACTCAGACAGTAGTAGTTCATCAACTGACAGCTCTGATTCTAACTCTGAAACCTCAGACACTACCCAGTCTTCATCTGACAGCAAACGACACAGAACAAAAAACACTAAAGACAGAACTAAAGATGGACGCCAAAGACAAGATGACAAGAAAGATAAACACAGGAAACCTGTAAAAAGTAAAGACAAAGATAGGTCAAAGACTAAAGATTATAAAGTAAGAGAAAAGTCTGATAAATATTACGACGATGACCGTAGAGATAAATCTGATAGATATGACTATGATGAAAGTGTAGACAGACAGAAACGACATTCACGGGAGAGTAAGGACAGCAAAAATAGGCGTAGTCGAAGCGTAAGTGTAGAAAAAAAGAAAAAGCATTCGAGACATGACAGTAGAGAGAGACATGAGCATCGTAGTAGATCAGAAAGTCGTGAAAAAAAGACTCGTCGCAGTGAATCTGAAGACAGCAGGCATGAAAGAAGTAGATATGAGAGTAGACCAAGTGTTGACGAAAGACTCAGCCGTGAGCGTGAGACGGACAAAAAGAGCCGACATAGACGCAGTGATCGTAGAGACAAAGAGGACGATTATAGAGACAGTTATCATGACGACAGACATAGGGAAGAGCGACACTATAAAGACAAAAGGGAATCGGAGAAAAAACGCAAGAAAAAGGATCGTCATCGAAGTAAAAGTGTGTCTCGATCACCGAGCATAAAGAAAAGACGTTACGAATTTGAATCATCCCCAGAGTATAGTTCTAGTAAATCTCGCAAGGATAAGTATGAGGAGAAAGGTGAAAGAAGGGGTAAGAAGTCCAGTCGAAAACACAGGTCTAAGTCCAGATCAAGGTGGGAAACGCTTTATTTCTGTCTTTATTATCTATCATGCATCTTTTACGTTTGAAATTTTACCAATGTTGAAATTTGTATTATCTGACCTGAAAATGGTTCGTCAAGAAACTTTTTGGCCTGGACAGGTGCCTCCCAATCAGAGGAGCTGTAGTGGTCACCAAAACCCTTTTATTGTGTCTTTTTTTTTCACCATTCTTGGCATCCTTCATCCATTAGGACAGCATTGTCTTTCAAGTGTAATAACTTCAAGTTGAGGATAAGCCTACCTTGTCTAGAAACAATATATGTTCAGTTTTTCTATCTAAGTATCTTATAATGAAGAGCTCCCAAAGAAATATTTTGAGGTCTTTCTGATTTACAAAATTAGAGAATGGTTCGCAGGAACTAGGAAGTTTACAAAAATGGTCTAAGGTTTAGAGCCTGTACATGTGCACATACAAACAAGAACTACTGGGCTAAGTTCTTCAAAGTTATTGAAACTCTAGGAGATCTATAAATTATGACAGAGCAGTAAATACCAATTTGGGTTTTGATCAACCCAGCTGGATGAATGAGTATTACACACATAGAATCTAGCATAAATAAGAAACTGGTACATTGACAGCGCTGATCTTTTATTGTCAATAGCTTTGGAGAACCTGGCTCAGATAGTGTTAATTTAACCATCTTTACTAGAGGATTTTTTTGTTTGTTTTTTCCAACAGGTCTCGTTCACCGAAGCACAGACGTCATTAATCAGCAGTTGATAAAACCATTTAATGTTCAACAACAACTTTGACTGGCATCAATAACTGTGGCACATAATGTAAACCTGCTAACCTTAATGTATGCACATAATTAGTTTTTTATCGCAGTTGTGTGGGAGCTGACACCTTTACACCACAAGAACTGAGATTAATTTAAATCCTATTAATTTCACAGAGAATTATTTCATGAGTTTCTTGTACATGTTTTCATTAGCTCAGCAATAAAAAAAATTGCTTAATTTGTGTATTTTGTTACTTTCTTTGTAAGTGTTCTGTACCTTTTTCTTGACACAAGTTTCATCTCTTTTTTTTTCCAAAGGCTTTCTATAAGCAAAGACATGCTATTATTCACTGCTGTATCTTTGGTACCATCCACATGTGTAAGGTATTTACGCTGGCAGTTGCTAGGTGCTCTAGCAGCAACATGAACTTGATCCATTTGTGCTGTCATCATTGTCATGTGATTGTCCTGTATTTGTTTCTGCCAGTGACGTTAAGTGTTTCCTGCTCTCGTCATGTGAGTAGCACAGCATCAGAGGAGTTAAATAACCTGAATTTTTTGTTGTTTCAACAACACCAAACACAAGTTTTTCAAGCAATAACTTTCAAAAATTAAACGATGTGTTGAAATAAATGGGAGTTTGCCCCTTATGTTAGAGGTGTTATGTCCTCTATGGACATTTCAACAGAAAATGATGCTGCTGCAGTTATAACGGTTTTATGGTTACCTCTTTTTTTTTCTTCTGCAAGTTGTTTGAAGGTAGATGAGAATTCATATCCAAATAAACTATACAGTATTATAGAGATACGAGTTATAGCCCTATGAAAACTACATACATACATATTTTTAATTGTGGCGACTCCATTCAGTGGAATGATTTGCGCTATTGCTAGTCGGGTTAGTCTCATAATTATCTATGGTGCCAATGACATTAATAGCACAACCAGTGCCTCGTGAGGACATTATGTTAATAACAGAGAGGGTTAACGTAATGTCCTCAAGAGGCACTGGTTGTGCTATTTAATGTCATTGACACCATAGATAACTACAGAAATAAGACTGGTCAATACACGTAACATGTACTCTTGTGCAAATTAAATTATATGCCAAGCATTTCATGTGAACCTCTCTGGCTTAACTTGTTTTAGAGGTTATGCAATCGCTTGAGACAATGACCTAAATTTAAACCCTTGGATCGAGATGCTGGATTTTCACTTCAGTGTCTCCAGCGATTGCATCAGCGCCACCTAGTGTTTGAATGGAGCATTGTCTAAATCCATATGTGGCTAACTGCTTAATTTGAGTAAGCTTGCTCTGTGACTACTTCGTATGCTTGATGTGACAACATAGATCAAGACGATTGAAATTTGAGTAACATACGTAATAAGTCGATAGTTACATAGCATACAGGAATTAATGGAAATACATGGTTATAATGTCTTAAGTTGACAAAGCACTTATATACATCCCCTTCCATAGTAACTATATTAGTTTGTTTGATTGGGGTTTGATGTGTACTCAAGGGTATTTTTAGGACGACAGATCGTCCACTAAACACTTTTTCATGACTAATTACGGCAGAAAACTGGGAAGTAACCTCGTAAAAACCACCCCTGTGATTGCGTAAGCCACAATGTGTGACTCACTCCTACAACTGAGGATGGACTCGATCTTGTGAACAGCCCATTGCTACCACTAAGCCATGGCTGAAGACTAACTATAATGGCATTGGAGCTAAAGCAGACTTCATTGACAATACCTCAAGCCATTCGTGCAAGAGCGGATGTCCAAGTAAATGTCGTCTCAGTGTAAATGTTATTGATTAAAGTTTTAACATCAACTATAATCTACCTTTAGGTTAAGAAAAAAGGCCTTTGAAATTAGTTCTATAACGAATGCAAGACTTTTGTAGTCAGAGCCTGCTAAACAGCCATTTTGTTAGTGCACATTTAATGGGTATGGTCAGAAAAATCTGGTACAAAATGCTGAATTTATAACCATTTATTGGGCTCCTATGTGACCCCATCAGAAGTGTAGGTCTGTTGTTCATTTTCTTTGAACTTGACATGTTACTTACATAATACACAAGTAGAGTTATTCCTAAAAACGACATTCATTTTGACTCATAATTTTGAGTCAAAATGAAGATATCCTTTTTTTGGAATAACACTACTTGTGTATTATGTTAAACTCCTCAGTGGAACTGTAGGATGTTACTTACAAAAGAGCAGCATAAGGCTTAATTAGCTTTGTCATAAAAGTCTAACCTTCAATTTTGCATGGATGTTAAAAATTGCAGAGTGACACCATGTTGTAAAATGATGTCTATTATTTGTTTGATTGGGGTTTAATGTCGTTCTCAAGGGTATTTCACTTATATTACGACATGCCAGCCCAATGGGTGAAGGAAAACACCCTCGACACCAATGGCAACAAACAAAGACAGGACCGGACAAATACAGGATGACGACAACAGGATGCAATACAGACACCACAAACAGATCGGCTTCCTGTTCCCCTTTAGCTCCGAGAGCACCAGGGCAACATGAAGCTCCCTCCAACTGCCTGCAAATGATGTCTAGCAGACCTACATGTAGGCCTCATTCTTTTGGCGTTTTACGTCACCACTACATGTAGTAACTCCCCTAAAATAACAAAATTTACATAACACTAGTAATGGAGGAAAACCTGGACGCTGTCAATTTATTCAATTAGTTTCTTGGATTATGTTTAATAAAAAGAACCAGATAATCAACTGTAGTATTGTAGTTTATTATATGATTAAAATATATATATTTACACACAGATATAAATACTTGCATAGGACATTATGCATATTATTACAACTACAACTAAGATTTTCATCTTTTTTTTTTACGTACAGCAAGTTCAATGGTTATTACTTTAACAACAAATATTGAGCATTGAAACATAGTCAGCATGGTTCTGTCATGGCATTCACAATGTGAAATTCATCTCTTATTTCATGATAAAAATTACCATATAGATATACACAAACATAATGTATGGGTCTTGGACAACAGCTCTTAAAGAATATTCAACAACAGAGATAGAAAATCTAATAGTTAAAGTACAGATTTCTGTCCCTTTCAGTCTCATTGTAAGCCAAAATAGGTGTATACTTTGAATAAATAGTATATTTAAAGGAATTAAATAATACAAATAGTGTAAACAGCAATATACCCAGGAGCCCCTTTTTTGTGTCACTGTCCCAAATACACATACCAAAAATCAGTAATCTTTTAAATACAACAAATTTAAAACACACTAAAATCTATGTTTACAACAGTGATGGCAAACAATATACATGTAGTTAATTGAAAATTTATTTACAGATTTTTTGCTTTTGCCTTAGAACTAGCTACTAAAATTTTGGCAAGTAGTTGAGACATTACAAACAAGAATTATTGTTTAGAATTATTCAAATTTGGTGGTAAAGGTTGAGCCAGAAGTGGAACATAAAATGTTTTGTATTTTACATTAGGTTTATTGATCGTTTATTTGTTTGATTGGTGTTCAATGTCGTACTCAAGGGTATTTCACTTATATGATGACGGGCACAAATACAAAACATCAAAAACAAATCAGCTTCTCGTTACCCTTTAGCTCTGCGAACATCAGGGCAACAGAAAGCAACCTCTTTTCTCGTCTATTACGATCGACTGAGGAAGCCGAGGGAGTATTCTGCAGGGCGATGACCCATCCGCTTCCTCGCGGGACTTAGGTTTATTGAATCCTTATGAACATTATCATATGTGTAACTCGGATGACAGGTACGAATGAATAGTGCAATACAAAGAAACCTTTGCCTCCATTTGATCTTCTATTCTTTACAGATTTATCCTTTTATCTAAAGTTTGGAAGGGTAAAACTGCAGGCAATTATGCTCAAAATGACTTTCAGCTTATCGCAATAATTCTATTTAACAAATAGTGTATCATATTTTTAATGGTTCCAGATGAATTGGTTTCTTTGCTATTAGATTTACATAAAAGCAATGAGACTCAATTGCAATTAGATGACATTTAATAAGGCACCTTGGACCCACTTTCAGCCTAACATTTGTAAACTTGTATGATCATGTACTTTTGATATCCGTAATAATTATTTTATCACGCTGGATTCACAAAAAAAGAAACAAATGAACTAAGGAAATTATGCTCAAAATACTCAAATATTTAGGACACCACAATAACTTCATTCATCAAGAATATGCCTTTGTTTGATCATTTAACATCAATAAGACTCTCAGCTAGGAGGTAAAAGCACTGGCCCTACTAGTTAAGAGACCAGAGTTTCAATCAAAGTGTAGGCAAGGATTGGACAACAATACTTTTCAACCAATTATTGGTCAAGGCGTTAAAAAAATGCACATACAGAACAGGATACTTCTAACAGCAGTTCTGCAGGTATTACAAATAAATTCTGCTTATGTTGATAATACAAGAGAAATAATTGGATTCATTGTTACGGTCCAAAAATAAGTAGCACCTATGAATAAAATTAAGTGTTCTACATGTTTATTATTATATAATTTGTTTATATAAGTAAATGATATTTATGTTAACTCTAACAGATTCCAATCCTTCATTTGCTTCAATCTCTGTCAACAGGTAAAAATTAAGCCATGAATGATGTAGATAGAGTTTCACACGGTCTAACGTTCTCAGCAATATGATCGGAGCCAACTTATTGATAACCAGAACACATGCAACTAAAGTGTATTGCGCAGCACGTGAGTGGAATTTACTGTGCAAATTTTACAATTAATATCCTATATATGTGAACGGGTGTAAATTATAAAGACTTTGACAGAGATTGAAGTGAATATTAGGGCCAGAAACTCCAGTAAAGATTGATTAGCTGTTCTACTATAGCATATAAACCTAATCAAATATATAACACACCTAACAAGATTATACAACAGAAAAAAGGGACTACATATTTATATAATGTATATACAATATAAACAAAAAATTGGACGGTAAATTACTGTTTTATCACAGAGCTTCATTCATCACGATGTGTCATATCTGTATACTAGTTCTTTCATATATGGTTACAATACCTGAAAAAATTTGGTTACACTATTGAGAAAAATATTTGGTTACAGTACATGAAAAACAAGACCCTTGCAGCAAACATACCATGATTTCAAAATTATTATAGTTTATGAAATAACCCTTGCTTGTAGAGATGGATAAAGGAACAACTCAATGATGTGAAAATTCAAAATTTATGTCTTCTGATCTTTTCACAGAGGATATGTAAATTGTGATCCATAAGAGCTTCCAAAAGGAGATAAAATGACAGGAAATCTATAGATTCATACCTACATAAAGCTAAAAAAAATCTGAGGTATAATGCATAATGTGACCAAGATCACACATACTGCGCTAATCTTGGATCAGTACATTCTATTGCAGCTTCACAGGAAATTCAAGAATAATTCTTTTAACCAAAGGTAGACAAACAGTTCATAATTTTGAACAAAAATGAGCATAATATTCTTTTTATCATCAAATTATATGTAATATGTTGTGGATAGCATGAATTGATATTGACGGTGGGAAACGTTCATATCTCAATTTAAAGGGAAAGACAACTGTTTTTTGACCTAAACTTACTATTTTTATTGCATATTTTCAAAGACAACCATCTGTATTTCACTTGCAATTGAATTTGCATAGCCATTAATTTGTTAATTTAAAAAGCGGAACTGAAGTTATTGTTCTAACACATAGTTGTTATATCAGCTAGTTGTGGCTGTCCACTTTTGCCTGCACTGGTGAATGCTTTCATATAAAGCCTAACGTGAGGGTTCCATCTGCAAGTGAAACAACAACAAACGACCGCTTGTACATATCAATTATGCTATTATGATATGTATACGACAGATTACCATTGCACTTGGATGACCAAGATTGTGTATACGCCATATATGCCTTCCTATGCATCCATAAGCAAAACAGTCACTGGTGACCAACCGTGTTTTTGAACAATGACGTAAATCCTGCCTGTAAAATTAACTGATAAAATGGCTATGCTTACTTGAATGCAAGTGAAATATAGAATGTTTGTCTGAAAATATTCAATTTGGATATATACTATATAGTGCTTAACGCAAATTGTCCGCCATTGTGTAAAAACAATATCACCTAATTAGCATACTTAGTATTCAGAGTATTCAATAGAATTTTAATCATGTCTTCCTTTCCGGTCAGGCGTACTGTGTATAAAATTTTAGAAACATTCCCTCAGTACATTTTATTATAGAAGCCTTTTCATGGTTGATGCCAACGCCAGAGCTATGACATAAGCTCTCCTCACTTCGTACAGGCGAGTTAAAAAGGCTGTGAATTGTTTGTTTGATTGATTGATTGATTGGTCCAATAAATGTACTTTAAACTTTACCACCAAACATCTCCCAGGCCATTTCACTTTGCTCCTTGATTGAATATGGTACAAAACTGGCAAAAAACCTTGTTTAAACCACCACCACGATTGCTGGAGCCACATCATGTGACTTTTTCAAATACCTCATGGTCAACAAGTGGTGTTGAACTTGTGTACAGGACATCTAAGTAGGATAAATAGTTTGTTTGATCGGTGTTTAAAGTCATGCTCAAGGGTATTGAACTAATATGACGTTGGATTGTCCACTTCACACTGTACACAGCCTTATTACGGTACAAGCCGGAGAGGAAACCTCGTAAAAACCACCCCAGCGCTTGCTGGAGCCACAACATGTGACTTGCTCATATACCTGATGGTTGACAGGTCGATCTAGTGAACGGTAAATTGAAGAAGGTTCAGGTGAGGAAGGGCACTCGCTACCAGTGAGCCATGGCCCAGGATAAGTAGTAGAAAGCCACGGCTGCATGCACACCTTAATGTATATGAGATGAAACGTGTGCACCATAGATGATTTTCACCTGATAAAAACCTATACCACTGGACTTGGTCTAAATCTATACTTTTACAGCACCACCTATTCTCTATTTGCTTCATAAAGTGACTAGGACCCGATTCCACAAAGCCGCTTTATACTGAAGTCATAATGTTTAAAGGCCCTCACATTTCTCTGTTTTGAATTTTAACATTTAATATTTTAGCAAATGTAAGTTACAATTACAGGTTTAAAGTTAAAACTAAGGACTACATGATTGACTGATTGGTGCTTTATGCTGTGCTACAATTTCACTTATATGTTGGTGGTGTATCCCAACAATAATTAACACTAGCACAACCAAGAAGTGAAATATTTCAAAATGTTGATAGTTAGTCATCCTCTAGTGCTAAATAAGACAGCATTGGTACTCTTCTATAAAAGGGGCATTAAATTGGCCCCTTTCTTCGGTTCAGTGTGAGACAGAAATGAATCAAATGGTCTAAAGTTGTCTGGCCCAACCAGTGCTGAACCAACAAGCTGGTTCAAAGTCATGAGTTTCAATGTAAAAGAAATGACATGTACATGATGACAATTTAGTGTGATTAAACAGAATTATATAAATATACACTTGAGGAGTCTTCCCCCATCACGGGAGCTGAATATCTTCTGCATAGTCAAATCCCAAGTCATGTTGTGATATGGTGCGGTCTGTTGTCAGGTCATCAAACTACAAGCAGAGAAGGAGAAACATTACTAAATAAATCAAACCAAACCAAACCTCCATCAAATTAACTAGAATTCAAGTAATTATCATGAAGGCTGTGGCAAAGGCATATGATTTTAAACATTGAGGTTAAAATAATTAACTTACTAACTAAATACTATCGGTCTATATTTTATCGTTTAAAACAAAATTCCCAGTATATATAAATATATATATAAAGATTTGTCTGTCAAAAAGTATTTCTTTCGTGTACTAATGTGTCACTCTCATAAGAAACTATTTATTTAACTGGGGTTTTATGCTATACAAAGGTTTATTAAAGATTATTCAGATATGTGAACAGCTTGGGCATAACACTATTAAGAACACCTGTAGATTACCACTCAAATGATTTATTTGGTTTCTTTGATTGTGGTTTAACATCATATTCAAGGGTATTTCACAGATATGAAGATGGATTGTCCATTTCACACAGTTCCTTACTTAAATACAGTGGAGAACTCAGAGGAAACCTTGTGATTAGCAGCATCTTCTTATTGCCGGAGCCACATCATGTGACACTCATAAACCTGATGGTAGACACTGTCTGACAGAAAGATGTGTTTGGCACTTCGAAGTAGTGTTCTAAGCAAAGGGCTAACCAGGAAACAAGAGGCTGATGTAACATCACAGTAACTACCATGAACATTTATTAATACATCAATAAAAATTATCTGTGAATCTTTGACTTACAGCACTGTTTTGGCTTTTCAAGAAATCATCCCCCTCTATGGATATATCCTCTATTTCTTCCTCTATCTCCTCAGCTATGCTGCCATCATTCTGTGATCGTGCCTCAGATTTACTGAGTGTACGAGGGCTCTTCTGACTCAAGCTCTGACTATACAAACAGAGGACAAACAACTAACAGTTGTGGTGTGGTGACCAGAAATGGACGAGTTATGACAACTTGGCTACAGCTTGGGGCTGATAGGCTTCGTTAATTTACATTGATTGATGTTTTAAGCTGTGCTTAAGGGTAATTCACTAACATTATGACAGTGTATGCCAACAACAATTGACACTAGCAATATCAAGATGTGAATCATTTTCATAATGTTGGAAAGTTAATCTTCTTCTAGTCCTAAGAAGAGACAGCATTACTGAAACAAACTATTCTTAGCCAGAGGAGCCATGTTAATCTGACTTGTAATTGTTACCATGCCTTATATGAAGAACAGATGTTATAAGTTCATTATCTCATCCTGTTCAGGTGAGACAAAGTGAGAAGATTATTTCCAAACAATTTAATAGCTTATTGATCACTGTTGCAACATTCTTTAAACTTCCACAAAAAAGACAACAAACAGATCTTACGTGCTGAGGAAATCATCTTCATACTCAATATCAACATCACCACCTGAAACAAAAGAGGAACAAGATGTTTGTTGATTGACATTAATATGTCCAGAATAAATTGAGATGTGGGTTTGCTTGGTTCAATTTTAGGCCATGCTTAAGGTAATTTGGCTTGTATGACTTCCTGACAATCTAATTAAACAATAACCTCCCACCCCAGCTGGGATCAAATTTCTTGAATTTTCACCTCAGACATTTAATATACAAATTGACTGATTAAGAAGCAACACAAAAGCTCAGTCTCTAACATGAAAGAAGACCAAGTCAACATTAATTTCTAGGGCTGTCACGATTAACCGAAATTTCGATTAATCGCGATTCACACCTCACGGTCGGTTCACGGTTCAGCATACGCAAATTTTGGTTCGGTTGTTAAATGGAGACGTCAGTTTGTGTATTCAGCACTTGCCTGCATGCCATGTCAGGCAAAATTACGAGCGATCTTACTTCATACATGATTTTGTTTTATATTTCAGCTC